>PVKA01001068.1:0-160496 GCA_004027165.1 Ctenomys sociabilis | reverse complement strand
TTTCTTACCTTTCCTTTTCCTTTTTTTCTTTGTTCTTCTTTTCCTTTTTCCCACCCCCTTTCTTTTCTTCCTTCCTTCCTTTTCCCCTCCCTCACTCCCTCCTCCTTCCTTCTTTCCTTCTTCCCTTCTCCCCTCCCTCCTTCCTTCCTTCCTTCCTTCCTTCCTTCCTTCCTTCCTTCCTTCCTTCCTTCCTTCCTTCGTTCCTTCCCTCATTGAATCTGTGGATGAATGCCTCACAGACAACAGACATAAACTCTAGGGAGATCTTCTCAGCCACTGAGCTGCACATAGCCACTTTTGTAGTTGTAGGGACCTTTGCAATACAGATGCAATGTTCTGTGATAGAAGCATTGAGGCCCAGAACAAATCCATTTCACAGAAAAAGCCCCACTAACCTTAAAAGTTTATCAAGATGGGAAACTTTATAGTCTAAGAAAAATACAACCTGTTCAGTTGTAGCATTACTATTCTATTTTTCCCGGCAAAGTGAGGAAAAACTCATGCTTCTTGGAGCATGCACTTGACATTGAGGCCATCCAGCCCATATGCACACCCATGTGCACGCACCTGTGTGCACAGACGCAGCTTGCTGACTGCCTTTTGTATCATATGCCTGAGTATCCATCTTGTATCTAACTTCCTTTCACCCAAAAAGCATTGGTGAGAAAATGATTACGGTCTTAACCTATGACAAAATCATTATTATTTAATTTATTGACTCAAAAATACTTAGTGAAACTGGAAAGATGGCTCTGTGGCCTCAGGGCCTGCCTGGCAAGTATAAGGAATGGGTAGTTGTAGGGACCTTTGCAATACAGATGGGAAATGGGTACAATCCCTGGGACTACATTCTGGGCTGTTCCGTATCAGCCACTGAAATTGGGTGTGGTGGAGCATGCCTATAACCCCAGCCCTAGGGAGGCAATGACAGGAAATCACCACAAGTCTGAGCTGTGTAGTGAGACCCTGTACTAAATAAATAAATAAATAAATAAATAAATAAATAAATAAGATTAAACATACTTAGTGAACCTTTACCTGAGTCAGGGCCTGAATGAACAAGATTTTGAAGATGCACCAAAGAATAGTAAAACTTTGCCATAACAATATTTGCATTATGCTAGGGGAGAGGTTGGCCATAAATGGGCAAATGCAGATAAGGTATAGTTTCTAGATGGCATTAGTGCTAGATACCATTTGAAAAGTAAAATAGATTGAAATGGTAGAGTGACATAGAGGAATAACATGCAGAAAATCACTAGTGGGATAATGTAGATAATGTGATCAGAGTGCCCATGTTGAAAGGGGACTTATAAGCCAGAATACAAATGGCTGAAGAGCCTTGGATTCAGGGCTTGGGTCACAGCTTCCTCCATGCCTGATTCTGTCATCCAGCATGGGGGGATTAATACATGCTGGTGGGAGTCGCAGGAGGCTGGTGCATGCGACAGGTCCCATTCAGGGCCTTCACATGCACACTTAAACCGGACTCAGAGCAAGTCTTGGTGAGAAAGGCCTTGGGCACAAGGGAACCGGTGGTCTGAATGTGATGTCCGTTGTCACACATTCGCTAAAAGGGCAGGTTACCTCGTGTGGTAAGATTTAATGTTAGCCCATCAGGGCAGCCTATTTTTATTGTTACTAAAGATATCCTAGTTTCTTGGCTAATGTCTTTTCTAAGCTCTTGCTGATATCAGACAAGTGCCTGATATTTGTCTTTCCTTGAGAAGCCCAATAGTTAATAAGATTACAGTAAATTCCCATTATTTTGTTCCTGTTTTGGCTTGCTTAAAATATACTCTGGTGTCCTGATGGAATCTTAAGAGACTTTTGTACCTTACATTGAAGATCATTCCTGCATTGTCAGCTTAAAAGACTATTTTTCTTTCAGTGTTTCTAATCCTGGGGCTACCTCCCATTTTATCTCCTTCCCTCCAACTTCAGGAAAACTGTGTGCTTGTTTTCCCGAGCACTGTGCTGTTTTCTGCAGGAGGGCTGCGGCGATGCGAGCGCCTCTGCTTTCTGATTACTGGTTCCCAGTGCACTGACACAGGAGCCATGTGCACATGCCCGAGCTCCATCCTCTGAGGCCCCGTGGCCGGAGCCCACCTGTCTCTTTCTCTTGTGTGCTTTGCTTAGGCTGATGAGGGTTTGTTATCTTCCTCTTGCATAGAAATAATAGTTCCTACTGATTTTCTTTCTGGTCGTCCATCACCCTTCGTTTTCAGCTGCTGGTCGAAGACAGCGTCGTCACTCTGTCCCGTGCTTGCTATGTGCGATGACCCTGCCGTGCGCCCTCCGTTACTTTTGTCCCTTAAGTGCTGCAAGGGAATCATTTATTTTCTTTTTCTTGTATTTTCATCAGGGAAGTGTCTGACTAGAGGTATGACCTTAGAATGAGCTTCCCTTGTTTTTTGGCTTTCTTTTTTTTTTTTTTTAACAAAAAGGGATAATTCTACCTTTGCCTACCTACATGCTATGAGCACTTTTATAAAAAGTGATACACAGAAGAACTTAAAAAGCCAGAGTGCAACTTATATTTGAACTTGTAATTCTTTTAAGGGAATGGGATTTATTGTTAATGCACGTGTATTGTTTTTGCCAGACAAATCCCGGAGGAAAGACCCTTGAGGAGAGACGCTCGAGCCTGGATGCTGAGATCGACTCCTTGACCAGTATCTTGGCTGACCTCGAGTCCACCTCCCCCTACAAGCCACGGCCTCTTCAGGTCAGTGCCACCCAGAGTGGCTCTCTGTGGGACCAGCCATGGATGCTAAACTTTCTCTATCCCCCTCTGATCTTGCTCTAAATTATCTTTTTACATAGTGTCAACATGGGCTGCTTAAGTGGCAGAAACTTCTGAAAGTGATTTTATGAGTGATTTCCTTTAAAAGAATGTTGCTAGACAAAAATCTTATTCAAATTAAATCTTTTCTTATTGCACTACTCTTCTCCTTTTCTGGCCTATTTGGCTATTTGGTTATACATTGCTAGAATATCCACAAATATGGTTTAGAATTACTAAGAGTAAGATAGATAACTAAGGGAAAGGTGAAGGCTTCTAAGGTGAAGGTCTTTTGTAAACAATAATCCTGTATTATATGCTGAGGTGGTTCCCAATTTTGTTGTCACTGTCCTGAGCAGTAGAACAAGAGCCATATTCATGTTTCTTTTCTTTGGAACTGTTCTCTACCCTCAGACTCCTTGCAGTGGATCCTGACATTGAGGACAACAACTACCTCCTGTACTTTTCTTTCTGAAGCTTTGCATAGTTTACACAGGCATCTGCAGTTTGAATATATCAGCTTCCCCTCAAATTCATCACAGTTATATGACCTCAATTATTCTGTGGGCTTAAATGCAAACTGTGCCTTGTTTACAGCCTTTCCTGCAATTTTTTGCTTATTTTGGAGCTTGGCTGTTTGTCTACATCTTAGTTTATTACCTTCACGTTGGAAGCTGATATTCCACTCTTGTTGATCACTCCCTGCTGCCCTGAGGTCTTAAGAGCATCATAGAAAATCTATTCAGGGCTCCCGTATCTAAGAGGACTGCCGTCAGAACTTTAGCTGCAAAGCGATAGGACACATACTTTTGTTGCTGTGTAGTTTGAGTCCTGTTTGACAGTTGCCTGACTAGGTGACCGGGTGTACAGTACTCTGGGTTGTATTGCAGTTCTTGAGCAGCAGATAGTGTATTGACAATGGTACTTTTTACCTTTTTTTTTTTTTTAAGCCAAGTCTTACTTCTGCGTTCCTGTAATATTGATATTTAGCTGCACACAACTTGTAGTGCTTTCCTATTACCATTCCTGTACCTATCCTGGGATTGGCAGCTGCATCAGTGTTCCAGGCAAAATGCACTAGATTTAAGTTCTTCATTAGGTATCTCTGCCCTTGTCTCTACCAGATCTGTGAGTGGCAAAAATGTGATTCTTCCCTGAAACTATGAACTGAGCTGCTGGTGTGTAGCATGCCCTGTGGGCAAAGGATGGTGGAAAGGGAGCCCTTTAGGAAAGCAGAAGGTGGAAAGGGAGCCCTGGAGAACTCATTCCTCATCACTGGATAGTCTCTAATACTGTGTTAAACTAGGACCAATGTGGTCCCAGTGCAAAGGAGAGAGTAAGACACTGTTGTGAAGGTGGTGCAACCCAAAAGCTCTGGTTAGAAGACTTGCATGCTTGGCCTGAAGTGGATGGAAGCATCCATAGAGAAGGGAGGACAAGGGCTTGCGATGCATGGCAGATGGTCCAGGCTACGTGTGGACTGCAAACACCTGGGCCTGGCTAGGGGAGTCCAGAAGAAGACTAAGGATGGTGTGGTTCCTCATCATAGCTGGCACACCACGTTGCCTGTCCCCTTAAGACCTCAGCCTGCTCTGAGCACAGAATGGGAGGACTGTGATTAGGGGAAGCTAAAGTAAATTCTGAATACAGAACATAGGAAGCAAGGCCAGGTCTGGAGTGAGCCAGGGAATGCATTTAAGGCTGAGAAATATGGTCCAGGAAGACACTGCTATTGCTGTTTAATGGTCAGTGGCCTTGCAGTACTACACAAGCAAATACCTTGGGACAGCTGGGCCACTGATGGCCTCTCCACTGACCACAAGATTCTGTGCACTGCTGCTTTTCTTTCTTTTAAGTAGAGGTCGTGTCTGACCCTATTTTCCTTCTTCTAAGACTGTATAACCTAGTGTATGTGGAGAAGATTATGCCCAGAGGTTTTTACTTAATGTAGTCTTCATTCCTAAGGGTGTGTCTACACATTTCCCTCCTAAACACTGCATTTTAATGGCTTTATTCAACAGATCTGTTATTGTTTGAGCAATCTTACTGTGCATACAAGCTCATAATCTTACTGTGCTGGAAGTTAGACAGCAGTTTGGTCCTGGTAAAGTGCTCTCACTTATATTTTCACTAAGGTATAGTATTTTTGTCTTTGAGGTATCAATGGTATACTTATTTCTTATTCATGGATGAGAAACTAAGATTTACCAGGCAAGTGACTTGTCTTTGACCATAAAACTACTCAGCACAGCTGAATCTGCAATTTATGCCTGTGCCTGACTTTTAATTGCTAAAACCAGATTGAGGGTGTCAGGTTCTATTTTTTAAAAACTTTATCATTGACAAAAGGTATGAACTCAGTTCTATGAGTAATAGTGTTCCTTGAATATCAACATTTCTTTATGTAAGAAGGAAAATGTTTAGGAGATTTAAAGATGATTATAATATCCCTAAATAGAATAAGTTCTTAATTAGTATAAAATGTACTTTCAACGTGAACATTTCACTGAAAAATTAAAGGATGATCCACTCTATTCTTGTCGATTATTCTAATTTAGGAAAGGAAGAGTGAATAAGGAGATACAGCTCATCCTTCTGAATTACTTTGCTCTGTGCAGCTGAATTAGATGTGTTAGTATTTATTGGTTAACATAATTATATGCTATGAGAATAATAAGCACGCACCTAAAATATTAAAAATATGTGCCAAGAGAAGATGATGTCTACAGTAAACTGTGTTTTATTGTAATTAAATATACTTGAAAAGGCCTAGAAATGCATGCTGCTGATGTCCATCTTTGTTGTTTCTATTCTTAAACCATGGCAAACGTCAAACTCAAATCCAGTGAGTCACCTGACTCCCTAAAGTAGGCCAGTAGGTATAGGGTTTCTCCTCAGACAAGCTTGTGTTGTGGGTCTCCCCAAATCTGTCTATGAATCACCTTTCAAAGGCTGTTTTGACTCAGAGACTCAGGGGACATGATGTCCATGTGGCTGTAATGAGAGGTCCTAGAGAGCTCTGTTCACATAACTGCTCTGAAAAATGTGGATCTCCTGAAAGCGGCCTTTTCTGAAGCATCGTCATGGTTTTCCTAAAGAAGTATTCCCTAGGCTGGGAGTATTTATGCTCAGTTATGTAAGCACCTGCCCGGAAAGTGCAAGGTCCTATGTTCCATTCCTGGAAACAACAACAACAGAAAGAAGTATATCCTACTTGTATATTTTCCAACTTAAGTCTGTTCGCTTATTTATCCACCTGTTTATTTAGGTACTATATCTTACTTCCATATCGTCACACTCCATTCTTTCACTGGACATATATTGAGATCCTACTGTGAATTAGTTATTGGGATTTTAAATGTTCGTATCCACATGACCTTGCTGTAGAGTAATTCCTGGTGGTATAGAAAAATTAAAGTCATAAATAATTCAGAATGACATAAGCTAGAGCCTCAGTGTGCTCCTTATGTTACCCTGTTATCATGTCTTAAATGGTTTAGATATAAAATACAGAAGTATCAGGCTAGCAAGCTAGCCAGGAAAAGGACTAATGTCTGCTTAGGCAAGTGCAGGTACTGGGGTTAGATCCACAGCACCATACGCCACACCAGCCCTGTCCCAGGGCATGCTGCTGAGCTGGCCATCAAGACCAGAGGCACTGTGGCACATGCTTATAATCCCAGTGCTGGGGAGCTGAAAACAGGAGGATAGCTATGAGTCTGAGCTGCGTAGTGAGACCCTGTACCAAAAAATGTTCATATTTTTAAGTTTAAAAGTATGTATATTTTAAATGTCTTTAAAGTATGTCTTGGAAATGAAATAAAGGTCTATCTATCTATCTATCTATCTATCTATCTATATCTATATATATATAGATATATATATCTTCAGTGCCAGGGAAGACTGTATGGAACAGGATGTGTCTGTGTCCTCATGCCTCCATGTGCTATGGGAACACCATGGTTCATGGTGTCAGAATAACAAGAATGAGAAAGTACAGGAGTAGGAAAGTTAATACTTTGTATGAAGAATAAGTTATTCTAATAGCAATGTGGAGCAAGCGAATTGGACAGTGGAACGACATGTTCAAAAATCAAATGTTCTTATATGTAGTGGCCCTTGTTCTGCCCAAGAGCTCTCTCAGTAATTTAAAGGAGAAATTTGAGGTAGATAATGACAGTGATTCTGGTTGCAGTGGATTTAGAGGTAACGCCCTTGGTGAAGTTTTCATGAGATATGTAAACACACATTCATGACACTACAGAGAGTTATGTAATGAAACTCCTCTAGTGGAATTGACTTCTAAGAATTTAAAAATGTGTGCACTGGTGAACAGCGTTAGAGTAGCTGGCATGCAGAACTGCAGACCTTAGATGACAGTAGAGTATCAGAGAGTTGAATCTCCCAGGATTGTGTGGTTGAAATCTTACTATAGAGAAGTGAAGATGGGCCCAGAGAGGGAAAGGTTATTATTCAGGAAGTGTCAGTTGAAAGCAAGATGAAGGGTTTCATTTTTCCCTTGAGTCATTACAGAGGGATTCTCTGGGATAACAATGGTGACCCGGTTGGTCTCCATGTAACATCACAATTAGTTTATTTTTCTCTTATGGTGCTTTCTTTAAAATATGTCTTGGAAATGAAACAAAGGATTAGCTATATCAGAAACATAACTCTAATGTAAACAGAAAATTTATGACAGCGTGATGTCTTTGAATTAGTGTATATCTAAGCCCCACTCTTGGGACACCATGTGCTAGCACAAGTGTAGCTCATATTCTTTGAAGAAGCTGCACAGGGTGTTACACTGAAAATTCTTTTGTCTTAGAAGACACAGGAGCAGTTATGGGCTCCTTAGTCTTAACAGAGTTGATCAGTCTTTTAGAGTTCTTGGCACAATGTTGTCTTTGCTTCACTACAGTGAGTTTGTTAGGGTTGGAAGTAGGAACTGAATGATTTGGAATGATTTTCAGATATGTTAATGATTTGCATCTAGGCATGTATTAATTACTTAGTCAAGTTGTGTTTGAAGATCAAATGGAATTTTCTTTAAACTATTGTGATACTGTGAAATAATGTAGATAGATAGATAGATAGATAGATAGATGGATAGATAGATAGATAGATTGCTAGATAGACATGTAGACATATGTGGTACATACACACGCATGTATGCCTCTGCTTCTAGTTTTCTTCAACTGATGCAGTTTTCTTCAAACCATGATAACTCACTAAACAATAAGAACACCAGAACAGGGGAGCATGTTTTATTTGGGGATTATTCTGTTTCACTTTGTGGAGTAATGACCTAAGTTCCTTACTCCTTTGGATATTCTGGATGACAGCTATCTTTTGTGACCCTTTATGGGTCCCTGAATGGGGACTGGTCACCAAAAAGAGCTTGTCCTGAGGACCCATGAACTTTCAGCTCTACTTTGTATAATCTGGGCAGGAGAGAGGACCTGGAGATATGGCTGCTAAGAGATTGTGCCTGTACCCTAAAAGTCTCTAGAAGCTGTGTTCTGAGAGCTGGTTGGCCACTCAGTGAGTATGTCAATGAGCTAGGAGAGCAGTGCATCCTGTCTCCACAAGGGCTGTAGGACCTCACAGGCTTAATTCTGTGTGCTTCTTCTGTTCATCTACTCTTTATCACAGCTTTGAAAATGCACTGGGAAATATAGGTCTTTCCTGAATTTGGGGCCCATTCTAGCAAATCGGCAAACCTGAATGTCTGGTGAGTATCTTCAGTGTGTGGGCAAGCCCAGTAAAGTATGGGAAACCTGGTGTCTCATAGCTTGGCATGGATTTCTGAAGTAGGGGCGATGTGTGGGACTGAGCCCTTGAGAAACTGTGAGCTCTACAGAAACTCCAGGTATATGATATCATAATTCAACTCAGTTCTAATTGAATTAAATTATTCACCTGGTATTAGAAAATTGTCTGATGTATGAAACATATGCTGTCAACATTTAAGTCCCCTGTAGATCATATGGTTATATGAAAAACACTGGAGAGATTATGAATCTATATATGTGATTGGATGGTGCATGTTTTGGTGGCTTTGTCTCCAAGTTTACCAGCAGGAAAAACTCTGTCTTCTGAGTTCCTTGAGCTCACTTCTAATCTCCTTCGACTTACACTTGGCCAGACTAGGTTTGAGGTTCTTTCTTATGGCTGTAACTGTGTTTCTAAAATGGGCATGGCAACTATAATCCACCTCCCCTTTGCAGACTTAGTGTTGCTTTGGGGTTGCAGGAATTACATTTGAGCTCAAACTACTGTCCATACAATCCTTCTGATTTCCTGTGTGATTATTAGCATATGCCTGGAGTTCACTTTAAGGCCTGGGATCTCTGAAGTTTTGAGCTGATCCTTTTTGCATTCTGTTTATTCTGTAAGTGAACATTTCGGCCTCATCATGGAAAACATGCTGAAAAAATATTGTTCTTAGTCTGTGAAACTCAGTTTAAATGCTATGTAGTCCCGTGGCTACATCTAATTGCAATCTGAAGGTTTCCAGAGCAGTATTCTAAGAGGTAACCTGAAATTATTCCAGAGTTGTATGTGTTGTATTGAAGGCTTTTTGTTAGGAATTCATGGGCCTGAGGGCTTGGACCTAATGGAATCTGGGTGGAGACTTGTGGTGCCATGGATCTGTTCTCCTGTGTTCCTTGTTCTAGCTTGCAAAAGCCATGAGCAGCTGCAGGGGAGATTAATTAGTAATTAAATTTTTAATATTTCATATTATCCAGTGCAATGCAAATAAGTAGGCTGCTGGGAAATGAAAGCTGCAACATGCTGTAACTCAGTGATGAGACACTGTCCCTGCAAATGGGGGCCTTTGCTCATTTTCGGCTCGGCTTTGTGAGACCTGAGATGAAGCTGGATATCACTAGGATAAAATGAATAGGTGTGGATGGTGTCATCTTCCTCTTGTGGAATTTAGGAGCATACCAAGATTTGTTGAGACATGGGTTTGTCTGTATCTCTGCATTGTCTGCCTGCTTTAGCTTCGTTTCAGAGCTATGGCAGTACTGTAGAAGCATCATAGTTAGGATTTTAACTGAAACACAGGAAAATAAGTGTGCAGAATGCCACTTAAGTACATGTTCCACCTTCCCTGGGTAAACATAATCATTATGTACTGTGAAGATGTACCAATAAAAATTAAGAAATAAAAATACTATTTTATAGAGAGAAGGCATTTAGCTCTTTTTAATGTCCCTATTTATAGGATCTTCGTTAATCTGAATGCGTCTGTACATGCCACAGCACCTCAACAATTATGAAACAATGAGTGGGGGTGGCGGAGCCCATGGCTGACTCAGTTGCCTGCCGTAAGGTTGATGACAGGTAATTTATTTTCAGATTGAATCTAATTGCATCTGAATGCCACTTATACCTGTCGTTCTGTTTTTTAAAAAAAGATGATGTTAGTATTTGTGCCATATGTGACTAAAAGAGTTTTAAACTGTTGAGGGCCGTGAAATACAGCACGCTCACAATGGGAGTGTGTTTCAAGCATCTGCCCATGCACTGCGGCACAGAATGCCCATTTCTTAGGTGCCAGTGTGAAAGTCTGCTCTGAGTGCCCAGCAGCTCCTAGCCACGGCAGAGTGGAACACCAGGTCATAGCTGATGAAGAGTGTCACAGAGAATTCATTCTGGTGAACCCTGGGAGGTCGAGTGGCTTCCATGGTACCTCCGCCAGGGTCTCAGTGGTAGCTTTTTACTGTAATTTGTTTGCTAGACCTTGATGGGGTTTTGGCTGGGAGGTGATTGCCTCACATTATACTGAAGCACTCCATCCAAGCGTTGCTTTAGGAAGAAGTCCACAAAGCTGCCTTTTGAGTTTTTCTGTTTTACAACAGCATCTTAGTGCAAATAATTAGCCCCATGTCCATGCACAAGCACACATCACATTTGCAAAATTAAAGAGAGCTCTTGTCAGGACTAGTTCCCATGTTTCTCTCTTTCTCTCCTACTGTTTAAATATCTATTTTAGTAATAGTGTGGTTCTGAAACCCCATGATTATTTTCTTTTCATTTTTTTTAAATTTAAGAAATATTCATCACAATGCAAATACAACTATGTTTTTTAGTCAGGATGATTAAAGGTAGCCAGAGAAAACACAGAACATCATTGTGTTTTGAGAGAGAAAGCTCTACCTCTGGTAATAGAGAGTCATGATCTTGTTCATTGTGATGCCCATTTTATAAACTTTATAGCCAAACTAAAACATGATAATAACAAGTCTCTCTAGACGTAGGGTTGGAGAAGTTTAGTAAACAGTGTTAGGTGTCACCATCTGGTAAAGTGAGTAATTGCATAGTCCTCCCCACAGTATGGTGTGTTGAGGTTTAACTGCTAAAGGTCTTGGTGTGCTTCAGCGCATCACCAGAGAAACTGCACATGGTCTTACAGTGGATACGTTGACTTTATATTTAAAACTTGTTCCACAAACTGCACTTGCATTGAAACAAAAGGTACGGGCTGGACATGTACTGGTCTCAATCCAGCAGTCATGTTTGTCTGTAAAATGCAGGCTTGATCACTCACGTACTGTGGAAGTCATCTTTGTTTTGACTTCTGGTCCTAACCCAGATAGGTTCCTCAACCTATTGTCATCTTGAGACTAAAGTACCCTGAGGGACACTGTCAGTGAAACTGTGTCCTTCTACCAAATCACAGATTGTTCAAGTATAGAGTAATATTCTAGACATTATACTCATGGTGGACACCTTCCAGAGACAATATGAATTGCAAAATCCCTTAAATTCAAACAATTAGGGGAAGTCTTAAGGGAAAGATTATCATGCCTCTTGGCACATCTCAGGCACACATATATGTGTTTACTGAATACTGAAATTAATATTGTCATCAAAGCTAGACATCTAGGGTTGGCCAAATAGCTCAGTGGATTAAAGCATCTGCAAGCAGGCACAGGGATCAAGGAGTCAATCCCCAGGCCTAGCATGCCGGCCCCACCCCCAGTGCATGCTGAGACAGTGATTAAGACTGGGCATGGTGCCATGGGCCTGTAATATCAGCACTTGGGAGGCTGTTAACAGGAAGATCATTACAAGTCTGATCTAGTTGTCAGACCCTGAACACCCTGTAGACTCTTCCCTAAAATACAGAGAAAAACAAAACAAAACACCTAGACTTCTTCTGCTTAGAAATTTGCTGGAAGGCCAGTCTTGGATTGAGGTGGGGTTTAGTGGATAACAATGCTACAACTGCGTTCTGATTCTCCTAGAGGATATCTGCACTAATGGAGAAGAATACCTGAGGTGGAAGATTTTATTTCAGAGCAACCTGACTGTCCTCAGTAGTTAATCTCAAATCTCTAGCTGCATTCTGTCATTGCCTTTACCACTCAAGGGCCATGCAAATTGATGAAAAGATGGTGTCAACATGAGGTACAATTCAGTACCTCATAAAAAAATAAACTTTAAGTTTGTCTTTATCCTTTAACAGGACCATTACCATCTCCTAAACAGTGATCAATCTAAGTTTCTTGAATTCAGTGACAGGGTTTAAAATGTTAAGCTGATCCACTGATGTAGGCTTCTTTTGTGAGAAACAAATGAAACAGAACATTGCAGAATCATTATATCCTTTTTATTTATTTTTATTTTGATTGCCAGGAAATTAGGAAATTATGCCTTGTTAAAGGAAGTTTCTAAGATTTATCTTCTACCTTTTCATACTGTTTTCTTTTTTGATACCTCTTGACCCAATGTTTAAAATGTGAAGAGTATGCTAGTGTCTTACATAAGCAGCACAAATAATTTGCTTGTAGCAACTTGGTCCTATCATGGCATTCAAAGCCAGGCAGCAAACTGTATAGACAGCAGCTGAGATGACTTCATATTGTATGTATTTTTAGTCTGAGGGTTCTTTCTCCAACCAGAAGGTAGAGTAGAGCTGAAATTATGTTTGGCTTAATTTGTGGGGAAGCCTATTTTACCATCACTAGTGGATGGTAGCTTACACCCAGAAGGAGATGGGGACAGATGCAGGCTCTGGTTGCTCTGTTGGCAGCTGTGCTGGAACTGTTCCCTGGACTTCCTTCTAGAGGATAGTGGAGGACAGACATGTGTCCTTCAAAGTCATCAACTTTCTACCACTATTATATCAAATGGCTAAAGGGGAAAGAAATGGGACAGTTTGTGGCTGAACGTATGTAAAAGGGGACAGTTGTATATTGAAAAAGCTGACATGTGATGTAGGGCTTTTGAGAAGCAAAGTGAGAATCAAGCAGGTGGCGCATGTGTGTGTGTGTGTGTGTGTGTGTGTGTGTGTGTGTGTGTGTGTTTAATAGGTATTTGGATTTTCTTTTTCATAGATTGCTCCATTCACTTATATATTCTTTTATTCATTTAGCATGAGTAGAGCATGGAGCCTCTGTTGAGCTGCTACAATGCATTAGAAAATTCTCATTATATGGAAATACATCCTGTGTTCATTTCTTGGAATGCATAGTGCACTAAGTGGAGTTCAGCTGGATCTAAGATTTGGGGCAGTCTTCATCAGAATCCCATGTGAGTTCTTTATACCAGCTGGCAAGCTGATCCAAATCACCAAAACCATCTAGGAAATGGTGAGGAAAGGCGGAAAGCTCCCATCTCAAAACATATTACAAAGGGAAAAGCATCAAGTAACGTGGAAGTGATAAGGACAGACCTCATGGTGTATTGTTCCTTTTATATGAATAGGCAAATCCATGGGCACAGAGCAGCCATTGTTACCCATGTCTGAGAGAATGCAGAGTGGAATGAGTATTGGGGCACCACATATCTTTTGGAAATGATGAAAATGTTCTGGAATTGGATGTGATGTTGGTCAATTCCTAGAATATACCAAGAGCCACTAAAATTATGCATTTTTAAAGAATGGCTTTATGTTATAAGAATTCATCCATCACTAAATTTTTTAAAAATAAAAAGTTCTGTGTTGCGCAACTTATCCTAAATATACAGATGCTCTTGGGCATCATCTGTAGCCAAGGATTATAGACTACCAGGGTGAAATGTTTACTAATAATCACAGTGCTGAATGTGAGTCATAAGAGAGAAGGATATATAGGCTTCTACTGAACAGTAAGATGATGATATCTGCCTGTGTGGTCACAGAAGCCCTAGGTCTCTCTTACTCCTATTTAGAGGGATTAGCATAAGAAGAATTTGACTTCAGTGTGGCTCAAAAGAGTGGAATGAAGATCAATATTTAGAAAGAGAGGGAGGTAGTTACTAATATAAAATCAATAATTTTCTAACAATATAGATTGGGGTTCAGTCTATACTACCTTATAATATGGGACCTTTCCTTAGGAAAATTTTTTTGGCAGAACCGGAGATTGAACCGAGGCCCTTGCACTTGCCAGGCAAGTGCTTATTCAACTGAGCCATCTCCTGGACCGTATTTCTTTTTTTTATTCGGGGTCACAGTACATAGTTGGTACTCATAGCCCTCCTCATGTCTCAGCATCCCAGCTCTGGGATTACAAGCATGCCACCATGTCCAGTTTCAGGGCCAGCATGGCTGGCACAGCATGCGATACTGAGGCTTGAATCCAGCCAGACCTTGCGCTTGCCAGGTAGGTGCTTGAGCTATGTCCCCAGTCCTGTCAGGGACATTTTAAGTTACATTCTGACATTTACCAAGTGAGGCACTTGAACTCTTTCAGCTCTAGAGTTCTGAGTTAATAACACATCTCAGAACCAACCTGAGCCTCACAGGGAGTAATGGATCTGTGTTTGCGGAGTGGATGCTACCGTTTACCTGATGAGCACTATTACTTCCTTGTTTTTATGGGTGTGATTATTATCAACCGAATTTTGGCAGTAATGTGAGAAAAGAATTCAAACAACAGATGCAAATAATGCTAGGATTTCTCATTGTTTGGTTCCAAAATTATAAGAATTCTTATTCTTAGACTTTTCTGTTAATTGCTTAGAAGCTTGGCAGGGAGGACAAAAGACACGGGTCCTCTTTCTGACCCCCAGAGTCATTGTGTCCATGCCTGTGGCAGATACCTGTGTCTCATTCATGGCTCTGACCCTTTCTGGGATAGCTCATGCAGGTATCATTTGATGGAAATGCTGCTGGCCCGGATTTCCAGTGACCCTGGAGTATACCTGTAAGGAGCACCAAGAAAATTGATGCGGACTGAAGAGAGTTGCAGCAAAAACTCAGAGGGGTCAAGTTGAAGCATGCTTTCTCAACCACTTTCAGTGAACATGCCATTCCTTATTGGTTAGATTACCTAGGTACGATTCCATGAAATGACTGAAGAGGTCAGAACTTTCCTGATTGGCTCAGGTCTCTAATGGCTGGTTATAGCCCTCCTTCTGTTTCTGTTATATAATTTGGATTTATGGAATTAGACAAGTTTTCATACCCATAGCTTTACATGGGTAAGATTTCTGTTCTCTATCAGTGACAAACTGCACTGATATTCCTTTTGTGGTTATGTTATTTCACTATAAAAGATGTGTAAAGTATCTGTCACAATGGATGGGAATTGTTGTACATTCAGAGGCAGTATCTGAAAACAGGAGAGTCAAGTTGATGTCTTTCAGGATAATTTGAACCCAAATTCATCATGTTCAAGTTGATTTGGAGCTAATTTTATGAAGTTTAAAATACTGAAGGGCAGTGCCTTGTAGTAATTAAAATGGTAGCTAAGACCAAACTACTTTGGATTCAAGTGTCAACTATGTCACTTGCTACATTTCTCCTGAGATAAGTAACTTCAAGTTTTTGTGCCTCAGCTTTTTCATCTATGTAATGAAGATATTTATAACATCTATCTCCAAAGATTGCAATGGGGACATTAGTAATCTAAATAGTAGTTTATAATGAGATGCCATGTGTAAAGCACTTAAAACAGTGTTTGGCATATAGTTAGCACTCTATGCATTTGCAGATCTTATTGGGAGTTGGTGCTTATTTTTAAATTGTCTGAGTTATTGCTTTTATGAAAAAGATTGATTTATAAATTTTATGGATGGTGCCCTAGCCAAGTCTCTAAGAGAGATTATCTTGTTTAAAGTGGGCATTCTTCTTACAGTTTCCAAGGACAAGTAGATATCCTTGGGCTTTGCCCAGTCTCTTTGTCTGAGGTTTCTGGTCCTGAGACTAAAAAAACCAGTGCAGGAGCTGTGACCCATCTTGCCCTGTTATCAGATATATGCACGAATCATCAGCATCTGTTTCTGAGGATTACAAGTTAATCCTGTTGTTTGGTGGACCAAATTCACCTAAAAGCAAAAAAAGAAAAAAAAAAGTGACTCAGGTTGTGAGCTTGTTACATTTTAATAAGCCTTTCATTGATCTATTCATGTAAGTTACTCCCTGTACGCCTCTCCTTCCCAGAAATTAAGGCACATGTGACAGTGACCAGAGTACCTATTCATCAGAATGACCTCTTCATCCATGGATTGTTGGGCTCCATGCTGATTCTAATCCAGTCTTCCTGAAGTGGGGCTCAGCAGTTTGTATTTTTAAGAAGTTTCCAAATGGTGCAGTTGCATGGACCTCACTGTGAGACCCCTTCAAAAACAAGAACCGCTTCTCAAACCAGCATCTTGTCCTTTTTCTCCTCGTCACCACTGTATATTGCTGATGCTCACCGGAGGCAACAACAAGGTGGTTCTTGATCTTTTTTTTTTTCTTTTCTTTTTTTGTACTGCCAGGATTCGAGCTCAGAACCTTGTGCTTGCCAGGCAGGTGCTTACAGCTATTGAGCTATATCCCTGGCACTAGGTCTTTGTTTTCTAAAAGAGGACATTAACTCAAAGAATTGTCTCTCCTGGTTGTGTGAAACACTGATAGACTCTGAAAGTGCCATTAAAAAAAAAAAGTAGATATCTAACTGCAGTTTCTAAAATTTTAAATTTATTTTTATGTCATAAATTAACACAAAAATAAAGATTATGATGAGGACCAACTTGTTGTTGTGGTGATTTTCATACTTCTCTTAGTGATTATGCAGATTGCTATCTGTAATTCTTGAATATAGGTTTAGAAATCTGGAATCACTTTGAGCTCTCCCTTATTTGGAGGTATGTCAATTATCCGATCTTTTAGCACCTCATTTTCCTTACTCACGGTATTAATACCTCTGCTTCTCATAGTTTTGTGACAACTAAGTGGCACACTGTGCATTCAGGTGCTCTGTGAACGATGAAATACTGCAGCAATGTAAGTGCTCATACTCATCTCAGTTTTCAGATGCAATATAATGTTAAACATAATGTATTTTATGGTAGGCCCATCTTTCTTTAGCTTAGCTGGGTAAATATTGATTTCTCTGCTGTTGGGAGGAAATAGTGCATTATAAATGGCTTACTTCTTGCACAGGATTCTTCCCTTCCCTTCTTAAGTTGCATTGTTTCCTAATCTGCTTTTTTTTTTTTTTTTTTTTTTAATGTATTAGGTTGTTGCAGGGTTTCAGTACTCAGCTCAGACTCATGATCCTCCTGCTTTCAACCTCCTCAGTGCTGAGGTTACATGTGTGTGTACTATGCTGTCTCTGGTCTGCTCAACCAACCCTGGGGGTGGGGCTGGCATGGCCTGTGGTGCTGGGGGATTGAAGCTTAGTCCCTGTGCTCGCCTAAGCTTGCCTAAGCAGGCACTCTAGTCTGCTGAGCTGTCTCACTGGCCCCCTTAATCTGCTTTTTAAAGTAAATAATTTGAAACTTATCATTTAGCTTCTTATGTATATAAGCACTGTTGTGTATTAGAGGCGACTGCACACATGAACATCTGAGTTTTTCTTCTAGTATTCTTTTGCTTAAGGTACATCAGAGGTCACATTCATTAAGAATAAGCAGTCCTTGGGCTGGGGAGATGGCTCAGTAGAATAAGCACTTGCCTGGCAAGCACAAGGACCTGAGTTCAATCCCCAGTTCGGAAAAGAAAAAAAAAAATCCTTCATTGTAGGGCTTCTCCATGTGTAAAGCTTGGTGATAGAATGCTTGTTTCAGCTGTGTAAGGTGCTGGGCTCAATCCCCAGTATTGAAAAATGTTAGAAAAATTGAGCTGTTATTTTGTCTCAAATGCATTTGCCATTGGAAAGAAAATTGAACTGAACCAAAAGCGATGAATTCCCTTCCCAGCTGTGCAAGCAAAAGGATCTCAGCTGGTTCTCTCTGAGCTCCAACTCACCATTATAGGTGGACTCGTATTTCCTCATTCTCTCCACTCTCAGGGTCGGTGACCTTCACAGTATAGGATGCTTCTAGGCTTCTCTCCTGTCTTGATGAGGAAGTCATTGGTGTGGCTGTGTTCTAGGAAGATGTGTTCCTTTTCATGCTTCAGGTCTGACTGCTGGCTTCACTTTATCCTGATGCAGTGAAGTTCTTTCCTGTGTTTCCCTTACTATATGCCTGGTCTTCACTGGGGCTTTGTGTTTCTCAGGGTTGTGTTTCTCTTAGTATTAGTGCAGCTCTAAGAAGACTTGTTTCATTGTTAATCAGGCACACAGGGCTCTTGTGAATATCTCTCTCCAGTGATCCTCTGAACTTCTCCCTTATTCACGCATACAAAGAAGTATTAGTGCTTTTTTGCAGTACAGGAAATTGCTTACACACTGAGCAGCTTAAAAACAGACTTTCATAGAGTTATTTGCAAGTGAGGAATGTGGGGAAGGTTTAGCTGTGCTGTCATCATTACCCCAGAGGCTGCCTTCCAGGGAATGGTCTGGAGTTGACTGCGGGGTCTGCTTCGATCCTTAGGACTTGCTGGCAAGCTTTGTCTTCTCTTAGGCTGTCAGAAAATTGGCTTTTATCACTGCTTTCTGGCTGTTGGCCACTGACTGCTCTCTGTTTCTTGCCACCTAGAGCTTTCTAGCATGGTCACTCATTACCTGGAAGCGAGGGGACTGAGGAAGTCATAGGCAGAGTCTGCCTGTAGGATGAACACCATAATCCTTTGCAACCTAAACCTTAGCCCAGCTATCATCACATTTTGGTTGATAATGGAAAATTGACCAGGATTAGCTCATGCCTGTGGACTAGACCTAATACAAAGAAGGAATTGCCAGAAAGTGGGATCTCGGATGACAAGGATTTTAGAAATCCGTTGACTGTGGAAGACAGTGAGATTAGAATCATTATTGACAGGGATTTGGTGGAAATATGAGTTTCCTTGTCCAATAAGGAGTTGTGTCAAGTTAAGAAATAAAGGAGACAGGTGAAATATTGGGAAAAGAATAAAGCATGGAAAAGGCAACCTGGCCCGAAGGTATTGACAGGTTTAGGCAGAGCCTAGAACGTTAGGCCTGGATTGGGTCTTTGGATCTAACCATGCTATTTTCCTCAAAAAGTCCAAGACCTATAGATGCTTTTCCTTAAGCCAGAGATTGTGGCCAATCCATGAATCAAAACAAAATGCTCACCCTCATCATTAGGTGAAGATTGTTGGCTGATCTAATGGACATACCTGCAGATTTGGAGTAAATACACCAGAACTGGAGACTTTTTGCCTTTGAATAACTGTTAAAATTAATGAATGTTTGAAATATAGTGACCTGCCTATTTTATAGAACTTTTATGTGTCCTATCCGTGTTATTATCAAATGAGCAAATTAGCCCTCCTTTGTGAAAGTGCTTTATCAATTACAAAAGCCTATAGAAGAAATTATGCTTTGGTTTATAATAATTCTTGTAACTTCAAGTTAATCAAGCAACCCTTTTCACATCAAGATGGGTACCAAGTTCTGTTTAAGTATAGTTGTCATCTGGGAAGGGCCAGATAGCTCAGTGGATTAAAGCGCCAGGAGTTTGATCCCTGGCATGCTGTGCTGGCCCCACCCCTGGAGCATACTGAGATGGTAATGGAGACTTGTGTGGTGGTAAGTGCCTGTAATCCCAATGCTTGTCAGGCTGGAAACGAGAGCCTCCCAGAAGAAGTCTGGTCTATGTAGTGAGACTCTATTGACCCTGTACTAGACACATTAAAATAGATGAATAAATAAATATAACTATAGTTGCTTAACTGTGTCTGTGTCTAAGTCCATATTGGTAGTGTAATGATGCACGGTAGTGATGCATGGTCAGACCAGCTTCCCAAAAACTCACTGTTGTTGACTTAACTTGTGTAGTGCTCCCCATGGTGGCCTTTTTCTATACTCTGAAATCAACTCAGATGGCTTCTTCAGATGCAAAGGTTTCATTTTCAAAATGCATGGCTCACATCCCACAAGTTGGGGATCGGAGCTCAGCACTGCTGTGCTTCCAGGCTCTGGCTGCCTTTCATGTGAGTCTCTTCACAGGGTGCTAGGTCTCCCTACAGCCTGGGGCTCAGATTCACCACCAAGATCCACAGGAGAGCAAGAGGGAGAGTTCAGTCATGTTTATGACCTAGTTTTGAAAGACATATTTAGTGTCCTTTCTCCTTACCTGGTTGGTGAGGTAGCCACTAATGCCTACCTTGGTTAGACTCCAGAGTTTTGCTGGAGGTGTAGTAAGGTGGTACAAATGCATGTGTGTAGAGACACTGTCAGAAAGCAGTGTGCTCTTGTATTGTTTTTTTTTTTTTTTTTTTTTTTTTTTTTTTTTTTTTTTTTTTTTTTTTTTTTTTTTTTTTGTCTTTTTGAGACAGGGTCTTACTATGCAGTTCAGGCTGGCCTTAAGCTCACTTTGTAGCTCAGGCTGGTCTCGAACTCACAACAATCCTCCTGCCTCAGCCTCCCGAGTGCTGGGATTACAGGCATGCACCACCATGCCCGGCTCCTTGTATTGTTTTATCCTACATTCTTTTGCATTCCATGCTATCCTATGCTTAGCATATATCAGGCATGCAAGTCCCGCGTGTGAGCTCACTTAGTGCTGCTCATGAAGCTCACAGGAGATAATTCTGGCATGAACAGATCAGAGGACCAAAGCATAGAGTTTCTCAGTAACTCAGCTTAGAAGGCAACATTCAGATTTAATCCCAGGTCATTGGTCTCTGGAGCCTATCCTTTCAGTCCCTCTGCCACCTTGCTTCTGATTCTGTCTATATCTGTGAGTCAGACCAAATTCACATCATTCTCTTTTTTATTTATTTATTTTTATTTTATTGAAGTACAAATATCAATCAGACCATTTCAAGACACCTTAACAAGACAGATTTGATAAATTAATACATTGCAAACTGTTTTCATAATGTTTTGGTATCGTACAAGGTGCATACATGAACATCATTCTCATAGTGGTTGCCTATGCACACCTCATTGCTCCATCTGTCTTGAGGGTAGGAGGCCAGGAGTGGAACGCTGCCGCTGAGAGCTCCTCCCTGTCCTCGAGACTGCACGGTGAATTCCAGGAGATCTTGGGAAAACAACTTAACCTTTCACTGGTTCCATGCAGGGTTTGTAGTCTCTATAACGATTTTGTCTTCAATTTAGTAAAAGTTGTGCAGTCCAGGGAAATCCAAGGATGGAAAAGGAATAAGAGATAGGAAAAAGAAAAGAAAGAAATAGGAGCCAGTATTTGAAAATGAATGAAATAAGGGAAACATCTCTTTGCAGAGTCTCCCTTCCCTGCCTGATATTTCATCTGATGGTATCTTCAATTAACACTTCTGTATTGGGATTTTTTTTTTTTAATCTGAATCCTGCCTAGAGCTGGCTACTTTTATGCTTGTTCATATCAATTCTTAAAACTTACTTATCCATAAACTTTTTCACTGGACTAACAGTGGTTAAGCTCATAGTATATGCAGGAAATTGCAGACTAAAGTCAATGAGAGGGCCGGGGAGATGGCTCAGTGGAATAAGCACTTCTCTGGCAAGTGCAGGGCCTGCTGCATTCAATCCTTGGTTCTGCCAAAAAATAAAATAAAATAAAGTCAATGAGAGCACAGTTCCTACCCTTCCCTGCCCTATAATGCACTTTGAGTACAGGAAGCTGGTGTGTGAACTGCTAATGGTGGGGTTATGACTAATGTGATAATGCATGTATGCAGGGGTTTCTCTGGACTCAGAGAAAGGTGCTGTGCTACTCAGGTGGAGAGGTCAGCGGAGTCTTTGCTTGGGTGACATTTAAGCAAACAGATCTTAGGAGATGAAAATGCTCAGCCTCTTTGCAGCTCAGGAAAAGCAGTGCCAGTGTCATAAGATAAGGCTGGGGACACAGGCAAGCAGTTGTGTTTTTGCAGAGCGTTCCCTCCTCTGCCTTCCTGTTGGCCTTACACACATAGTGATGACTACCCCAAGAATCTTAGATAGCAAATGCACGCAATATTAAGTTTCTCTGTGATCCTTCTGTCTGTCCTTTGTGCAAATACCTCAGCACCAGTAACTTGTCTGAAAACTGTCACAGTGAGAACTCCAAAATACTAAATATATTCCTTTAACAATGCTACTGATCTTAACTCATTGGGTCCAGCAATATTGTCCTTCCTTCATCTGACAACCCTTTTTGATGGGAAGGCTGAGTCTGGCCACAGCAAAATCATGTGGCAACATGTAAGGTTTGGAAATGCTTTACTGTAGGTCTTGCTTTTTATTCCTCAGCACTTGTGAATGAACTCTTAAATCATCTGATATGTGATGAAATTGTGGCTCAGAAATGTGAAATAATACCTCCATTTTCACAAAGTAAATATTATAAAAGCCATTCATGAAATTCCTTTTCCTTTCTCCAAATCATATCATATTTCTAGCACATTAGTGATCTCTAGTTGGGAACTCTCATGTTTATGTTAGCTCTTGATTTGAGATTTCATATGTAATATGGATAAACTAGAGCAATTCTGGCAGAAATGGAGCTATGGCTCTGGGGCCTGGCTGAGCACCTTGTCTTTCACTTGAGCCTTCCCAAAGGCCTGGCCTTTCCTACTGGATGAAAATCCATTCCATCATGGGGTGTTCCATCTTCCTGTTTTACTGTGAGGCCCTCAGAAGAGACCTAAGATGGTTTTAGGACACCAGGAAAAACATGTCTGGTGGGACATGTTTTTCTCTGCCTATATGGACTTCACATTTTCTCATTAATCTAGCTTTCTAACTGTCTCTGAGGATCAAATTCCAGATCTGGGAGAATAAAGGCAGTTATCACGAGAAGGTGATGAGGACAAAGTGCAAGAGGCAGAGAAGGCGAAAGCTCTTCAATTTGTGCTCCCTACATGCTGTGTGGCTTTTAGCAGTCAACTACTGAAGTCTCTTTGTCAGGTGTTTTCAATAAAAAATAAGGATTTGAGCTGTATGAGACTTCACATTTTTATTGAAATACTGCATGAAAATTGTATTCCTTGAGGAATATCCATAGTGTGGCCTTCCTTGAAAGGAGAGAGGACTTGAGTTGGCCAACTTCTTATCAACATGTTGTTTAATGTGCTTGCTTTGTACTCCTGTGAATTGGTTCATAGGTTCAAACACTTCCTGATACTCCCAGCCTTATTTTGGCTGTTTTGATTATAATTAGAATCAAGGGAAGAAGGGGAAAGACAAGAAAAGAGGAGAACCACATGTATAAAACGTGTCAGGCATGGTTGCTCTTGTCCCAAAAGAATTAGGACAGGTTTGGTTTGAGTCATAGAAGGAGGAAGGAGGGCAGGCTAAAAATGGGGAGAGGGCTTAATATTCATTAGGTTTAACACTTTTTTCTGTATTTATGTGGGAATCATTTTGTTGGAACATCTTATAAATTGCACAAACATCAGGCACAATTTAAGAATAAATTGATGATAGTTATGCCAGAGACCTTTTTGAAAGGCTGTGGGTTGCAATGCTTCTGTGTTCAGTGCTACAAAAAGAAGAGATAGCTTTGGAAGTCTTATGTGTCCAATTCTGAATCTTACAGAAAGCAGCAGTGCCTGGGCTTGGCCTGACCTGGCCTACCCATTGCTACTGTGATGGAGTGGGTCATAGAGAAGGAAGTCCTACCAATCACCAACAATTGCTTGATGTTCAGCCGCAGACCTAGTTGAGAAGACTTCCATAGTATTGACAACAAAGCCACTTCTTACACACTACTTCAGTAAGGAGAGACTCTATTTATTCTTAAACTGTGCCTGATGTTTGTGCAATTTATAAGATGTTCCAACAAAATGATTCTCACATAAGCCAGATGTTAGTAGACCCTTGAAAAAAGATGTGTATTCCTTTGTTGTGTTTCTTTTTTCATTGTCAAATCTTGTTTTTGTGGTTTGGGGCATATTAAGACATGATTGTAGTTTGAGCATACATCATCTCATCCTTATGTTTCAATTTCATATTTATCATCCAGGAAACACAGATATTTATGCGACTCAACACTATGCTCTGCTACCTCTGTCAGTCCTTTCTCTGGTGCCACAGAGCTGCCTACTGCCCAAGGGGATCAAAAGACAGCTTGACAGACAGCTCAGGACCAACCTAACAAGGATTTTATGTAAATAATAGTTGTGTATATTTTGGTAGCTCAGAGTCTGACTAGTAAGTAATTGTTTTATCTCTTTGTCTCAGTGTGCAGGATTGGAAATACAGAAAAAAGTGATAAACCTAATGAATATAAAGGACCCCTACCTGACTGCAGTCAGGATAGAATCCTCTACTTATATCTATGTTCTTCTCTATACAAGCTAATTGGCTTCTTCACTATCAATGAAGTTTTATACAAATCTCATGTCATCTTTCAAAGTAGGCATAGATAAATGGGTATAGGCTCACACATTTGTTCTTGGTTTTTATTCTTCATTTTCTGTTAATAAAAGGCCATAGCCGTATGTGTTAAAATATTAATGACAAGCATTAAATTTTTGAAATAGTTTATGATCTCTGTTTCTATATTCACACCATGAATTTAAACACTATCATGGGGCTGCCCTTCTGTGTGGGCCTCAGATGATACAGTGATTTGACAAGAAGCTTCTAGGGTAGGTGGAAAAGCCTGCTATTTTGGTACTGATGTGTCTGAGATATCTCAGATAGCATCATACTTTATCAGAATCTTAGCTGAATCCCTTAACTCATATCCTCAATTATTTCCCAATTGATCAGAATTCCTGCACTAAAAGTAGCAATTTGTGCAGCTTGCTATCAGTGTCAAAGTGTTTGAAATATCAAACAAAAAAAGAAAAAAAAATCTTGAATCATTGGAAATGAGCCAGAGTGGCTATGACTCTGGCAATTGTTTGTTTTTGGTAGGTGAAGTCTTAGTAAAGCAAAAGATAGCAGGTCTGTTGCACTTAGAGGTGTGGTACTCCCTGTGCCTGGGACTCAGTTGACTGCATGACATCGTGCGACAGCATATTAGTGAGAATACATTAAAGAGAGAGGGATCAGCTAGTGAGACCCAAAGACAGAGCACATCTTAGTCCCAGGAGAGCAACACTGATCCCTTTGACAGATGTTATAGAGAGCCCTCTCTGGTCTTCATCGTGGTCCAGGGAGTTTACATTTGTAATCCTGTGGAAAAGTTACTGAACTTCTACCAAGTTAGATCCAATCTACAACCTCCACTTCCAGGGCAATCCATTGGAGAATAAAATGCTATGGCATATTTGTAGTTACAGAGAGCCAAGGGATCCTAAGTCCAGCTATCTTGAACAAAGGCCTCAACCCAGGGCTGAACCCGGTTTTACTGATTTGTAAAGAAGAGAACATCTTGATGATGAGTGACTGTGAGTGCTAGGAGCAGGGCTGGGTAGGATACCTGTATTCACCTCTTCAATATGCAGAGAGATTGCATAAAGAGCAGTCTGCACGATACAGTTGAGGTAGTGTCTGATGTTTCAGGGTCGGTGCCTCAGCTATGATGTGTATCCTTTTATGTCCCGGAAGTCACAGCCTCTTATCTCCACAATCCTGGCCTGCGTGGAGTTCCTGTCTCCCTCCTGCCTAGCTCACACATGCACTTATTTCAGAGCTAGGGCCTGGGAAACATTGTTTCAAAGACTACAATCAGCAGGTTGGGTGGACTGATAAGCACTGCTTAAAGCCAGTTGAAGGGAAAAGGAAAGGCCCTAGGCCGCTCTGCACAGATCAGTACATGAAAAATGGGCCAGTTTCAGCCAAAATGGAGACAATTGCTCCTCCTTCGGGAGGGTTGCCAGATGTAGGGTGTGTCTGTATTGACCCAATGACTTCCCAGTGGCACCAGCGTCTTAAAGACCCTACTATCTTACACCGTACCTTGAGCTTCCACCACATGAATCATTGGGGTACACACCAAACTATATCCAAATCAAACTGCCTTTGTGAGAAAACTTGTCCCAGATTTGGAAACTGGAGGCTGGTAGCAGGGAGGTTAGTAGCACAGGACAATGAGGAGACGTCTGTTCCTGTGAATGGCGGCACACTGGACTTATAATTCCTGGGACTGACATAACCCCTACTTGGAGGTCAGATGATCTCTTCACATAGTGACCCAGGAACAAAGACCTTCCTCCTGTGAGGTCCCCAAGACATAGGTGTGGGAAGTGCGAGAGAAGTACTGATTCTGCTTCCCTGAGTCTTTCATGTAAGAGTGGTCAGTTAACTTGTGCGCCTATTTTAAAAAGACCCATCATCCAGCTGACCTGGTAGACTGAGCCTAGTAAACTGCAAGAGCCTGCTGAAAACACAGGGGGAGGGAGAGTCACCATTCAGCAGCTCCAGGTGCACTGCCGCGCTGTCCCGCTATAGGCAGAGACAGGTAAACAGGACGTGTATTTGTAACGCCAAGGAGGCACCAGCCCGAAGCAGCTGGTGTCAGAGTGGCGCTCAGTGCCTGAGCTCCTCCTGTGAAGTGACTCACTTGTGGGAAATGTCTTGACACAGATAAAAATCCTGGTGCCCACACTGTATCTGATCACAGAAATGTTAGCAGAGAGCAGCAAGCTAGCTCTGATCTGCCTGGGATTGCAGTCTGGGGAATAAAGAGGAGGGTGCGTTTTTAAAGGTCATCTCTACTACTGCTGAGAAAACAGGGTATCACGTTCCGTGCATCTGTGAGCTTTCACGTCAGGAATAGGAAATGAGTACATTTGAAGGAAAAGTGCAAGTTGTTTTCCATGTGTGAATGTGATGCCTTTTTTTTTTTTTTTTTCTTAAATATTTTTCTGGAGGAGTTTAGCATCCTGAATATTTGTCCCTTCTATGTTGCTGTTGCTAATCCTAACACCTACTCTAGTGCATCAGGAGGAGAAAACCTTCAGCTTCCTACTTTATGTGTTAATTATGTGGCATAAATTTTTGGAAACACCACAGGATTTCAAATGTGACTTCTTTCCGAACTTGAAAAAAGAGTTAATAACAGTGAAATATGTCCTGTAAACACATCCGGAAAAAGTTCATGTGGAATGAATGGAAGTTAATTCACACTAGATCACAAAAAAATGGAAGAACCTGCGGGGATGAGTCTGCTAGTTTGAAGTCTTGCAGCAGAGTAGCAGTACTGTCCAGGCCAGAGCTATTGTCACCTGATTCCTGATCTCCTTCTTTTTAGTCCGGCACAGCTGCCTCCCGGGTTTAATGCTCCATGACTCACAATCCAAATCTGTGGTGACATGTAATAGTTTACTTTGATTTTAGATCAACAGACCACTTTTAGAAGTGCTTACACTGCTGCATTACTTTTTTGTATGTTATTAAATCCTGCAAGTGGAGTCTTATTTCTAGATCTCAGTGAGAGTCACCCAGAGGATTCATTTGTTATGACTTATGTATTGATGACCTGTTGGGGGCCAGTCATCTTCCAGACAGTGAAAGTATATTAAAGATTCCAATAAAATATTTCTTTAACTAGTGCACATTCCTGTGAGAGAGATGTGTTCAGCACATAAACATGTAGACATATAAGTCCAGTTGAATGTTGAGAAAAACAAGGTAAAAGAGAAAGAGGGATCTCATTGGAGTGAAGTAATGGTTACTATTCTACATGAAGTGGTTAAAGAAATTCTTATAAGGAGCTGAGTTTTGAGCATGGATGTCTAGGATGTACGTGAGTGAGTTATACGGGAACTTTGGTTTGCAAACTTGATTCTGTCTATGGTTCTAGTCACAATTGAATCAAACTTAATGGCTAGGTTCCTCAAGGACTTGATAGGGAAATTAGATTCTGTTCTCTTCCAGATGAGTTTCGAATCAGAATCACAAAGAGAATTGAGTTCTTGAACTGAGATACCACTAGATATGGGAGAGGGTGTTCTACACAGGGAAAAATGTGAGACTAAAGACCTGAGACAGAACTTGACTGGTTCTAGAAATGTGACACTAAAAAGTTCAGCCAAGTGACCCTAAAAGGAGTGAGGAGAAGTAATATCAGAGAGATGACAGGGACACTTATTACTGTACAGGTTCTAGACTCCTTGAGTAATAGAACATAAGAAGCTTGGGTGTAGATTTAGGTTCAGGGTCACTTGGGAAGCTTGGTGGAGAATAGGTACTAGGCCACTGTGACAAATCCAACAAAATGGAGATGAAATTTGGTCCATCTCAGTTGCTATGGTATTAGAGACACTGACATGAAGTAGATTCTGGATCTATTTTGATTGCAAAATCACAAGCAGCTCTGTGAACAGATTAGCTGCAGAACCTGTGAGCAGAACAATTCTGATATTTTTAATCCAAACAATGAGAAGAACATTTGCTAAGATGTGAAGTGATAGCAAGTAAAGCAGTTTTGCTTTCATTCTTTGTTATTTTGAGGGAAAGGAGAAAAAAGACGATGAGGACTTTGAGTTTGGATATATGTGAACTATCTTAAAATTGCAGACTTAGCTTCAGAGATAGTATCCAGACTTGATAAAGATTTAGGAATGTGCAAATATACCTTTGAAATTGTAAGAATGTGTAACATCATTGAATGCTATGAATTTTAATCCCTCTAGATAATATTTCATTTCATTTTATTTAAATTTTTTTTGTGCCAGGGATTGAATTTATGACCTTGTGCTTCCAGGCAGGTGCCTAAGCCACTGGCTATTTGTTCTAATCATGAAGAACAAACCAGCCACTAAATTACCAAAAATATACTGGTCTTTTTGTTTTGTCTTGCCCAGGAAATCATACAGTATCTCTCTGAAGCTGTGTTTGAGTTAGACTCTTTTTTCTATCCATTTTTATTTTGCATTTTATGATTTATTTATTTATTGTTTTAGTAATTACATGCACTGACTATATTGTGGTCTAGTTACATTCATGAGGTCCTACCCAAGAAGGGAGCTTTCTGAGAAACCATGTTCATCGGGCTCGTGTCTGAGAATCTAACATGAGGTTCAATGCTTCTGGCTGTCCTCTCTTTCTGTTTCTGGGATCTAGAACTTAAAATGGACCATTACTTTTAATTCTTTCTATTCATAATTCCAAAGGTTCAAACAATGATGCTGTTTAGCCATTTCAGAGGTGTCTTCAGGAATTAATAGAAAGGAAACTAACTTGATATGTATTTATCTTTGTAATATATAAAAGTAACTCGTAGCAATGCTCTGTTTATTAGATTCTTGAAAAGCAGTTTTCTAGATCCAAGTCAAGCCCCGGGTTGCAAGAACTGCATTCAGCAGCAGCTCTTGCAGCGAGTGATGTATTTTAAGAGCTGTGTCTGTGGACAGAATGGGATATCTGAGCCGATATCTGTTCCGATCCTTGCACCAGTTCCTAAAGGGCAACAGCTGAGCCCTGCCTTGCTCACACGGTTGGTGTCTAGGTGGTAAAGTGATACCTCCCACTCCTCAGTGGGCTCTGAGAAGGGACAGAAAGCTTCTCAGCAAGTCACTGTGTGCGGTTGCCACCTGGCCTCTTTTGTCAGGACACTGTGTGTAGCCTTGTCACACCCTAGTGTGCTGGGTAGCACGTGTTCCTGAGGAAATGTAGAAACAGGAAGAACATCGAGGAAACTAGAGTGTGTCGAGGGCAAATCCTGCTCCTGCTTATCGTCCTTTAAGACCCACAGCATGTAAGTTTCAATGTTCTGATGTTCCTTTCAGTGTTTGCAATTAAACATAAAGCAAGATATCACAGGAGAAGAATGTTGAGGGCCTGTTTTCAGTGCTGTGTGTTATAAAGAATCAAACAGGTACAGACATGAAGTGACCTGTACAACACTGTACAAAACAAGAATGGATATCACTCACATTCTGGAGCAGAAAGCATGTGTGTGTTTTGCACACGCTATTTACACCCACACCAACACTCAGCAAACGATCATCTCTAGCCCTGACCAGTAAACTCCTTCTCTACCTGAGTTCTTTGATCCTTCTACAAAAACAAGTCTTTCTCTTCTCTGAGCAAACGAAGACACAGCAGAAGCACCAGGACAAAGCCTCAGCCTTGCTGCATATCTGGGACTCTCTGGAATGCTCCCTACTCTGCTTCACCTCAGAACCTGCCTCCTTTCCCTCAGGATCTGATGTAACATTCCCCTGAATCAGGTGCTCTGATGCTTGGTAGAGTTTGTGGGTGGATGATTGCTACACATCAGTCAAATGGGGAAAAAGCAAACCCTAAGCTTTTTTTTCCCCCTTTTTTAACAGGATCAGTGCATAAAGTTATCAGGACCACCAAACTGTGGTTATTTTGCCATGTTACCCTTCTCCTTTATGTTCTAATGAAAAACAGAGTTGAACTTGGCCTGGAGGCAAAGTCCTATCATCCTAGCATTCCAAAAGGCTGAGGCATGAGGATCCAAACTAGAGCCCAATATAGCAATTACAGTACTTAGTGAGGACTTGCCTCAAAATAAATATTTATTTATAATAATAAATATTTTAAATTGAACTGGGAGATCCAGCTGAGTGCAAAGGTCATAGGTTCAATTCTCAGTAATAAAAAGTAAAAAAAAAAAAAATAAAGAAAAATGAAAAACATCATACTAAAACTGCATATTTATATTCTCCAAAGTTTAAATTATGAATGCAAAGGACAGTAGAGTTGCATGATATATGTGAGTGTATTTTTGACTACTGTGAGTGTAACTGTTGTTTTGCCTGAGTATGATGACCTTTATTTTAGCCTTTTACAAAAGGGAGATGTGGGCCAGGGAGCATTGCAGTTATATTTATACTGATGCATATTTTGTTATTCTGTTTCTACACCCATGCCACAAAGATAAATGTTTGCTTTACAAGAGCACCCCCAAATCCTCCACTTTCTCCTTAGAGAAAATAAAAACACCTCACATAAACTCACTTTATAAAATGTGACTGTAGCGCAGTCACAAACTACTCTCTTCCCTGTACGTCACCGCTCGCAGCAGTGTTTCTGACCTCCCACTTCTGCAGCCCAGGACGCTTCCCCACTTGGGCTGGGTCATGGGGATGATTGCTACACATCAGTCAAATGGGGAAAAAGCAAACCCTAAGCATTCATCCACTGCACAGAAAGCCCTTGTTCTCACGCCGAGGTCTGGACCTAGATTCTGGTTCTCTCAGTCTTGGTCCTTACGGTGCCTGAGGACATTCTACTTCTCTAGAGCCTCCTTTTCTGGGCTAAGGCAAGAATAAGTGGCTTTGCTTTTTGACATGGCTGGAATTACAAGAGAGAAAACATGTAGGTTTCCATTCTTTCCTTGCGTAGTCCAGAGGCCTCTGAAACACTCGCTTCTTCTATTGCTTGTCTCTGCCGTACTGCCAGGAGCAGATCTTCCGTCACACAGATCAGGGGGTGAAAATGGTCTGTAGTATGCACTCTGGATTCAGACCAGCTCAGCGAAGTCTCCGATCCCTATGCATCTGTCTCTGCTGCCTGGTGACGTCAGCGTCACTGCAAGTTTCTCATCCACGACATGTTGGGTAGCCCTGATGCGTAATGGGGCATGGAGAAAGAGCGCCAAGGAGGGCAACCTGAAGACCTGGCTGTTGTTTCGGTGCTGGAATTGAACTCAGGACCTGATGCTCACCAGGCAAACACTATACCACTGGGCTATATCCCTAGCCCTAGACCTGGCTTTGAATCCTGACACTCGGATTACCCTATTTTTTGAGCGAGGCCAAGCCACTTCCTCTACATATTTAAGATGACATTACTGGGGCCAGGGAGATGGCTCACTGGAATAAGCACTTCCCTGGCAAGTGTAAGGGCCTGAGTTCAATTCCCGGTTCTGCCAAAATAAATAAATAAATAAATAAATAAATAAATAAATAAATAAATAAATAAGTAAATAAATAAATAAATAAAATAAAATGACATTCCTATAACTCATCTCCCCAGAAGGACAGAGACTATATAGTAACTTAGGCTTCGGACTGAAGCCCATCTTCTGTGTTTGCTTCCATTTCCAGAATCATAAGTTTAAGAACTCTGACTTGGACCCTGAAACGGTAACCAGGTATCCCTTCTGAGCTACAAGTCTTTCACAGGCTGCTGATTCCTTTTGATAGTCATCGTTCTTTGCAGCCACCAACTAGCATACATTTTATTGGGTATTCTCCATCCACTGGTATTGAGGTTTCATAATGATCCCTGAGGATGACGGATTCTTCAGAGATTAAAGGTAACAGCGCCGCTGGTGTAGTGGTATCCTGCAAGATTCCCAGAAATGAAGGGAAAGGCTGAGAGATGAACTGTTTTGCTCAAGCATCTGGCACAAGTGCTGCACAGCCTGGATTTCAAGCAGCACCCTTCTCAGGACCAAACTCCTGATCGGAATGTGAATGTAAGCCCCATCCGAGTTGGACTGTTGACATACTCATTAGTCCCCAAACAAATCTACCTTTTCTTGATCAGTTATTTATTGGATGGGGCTACAGAGATAGCTCAGAAGTCAAAGTGTCTGCCTGGCAAGGGTATGGGTTCAATCCCTGGTACCGCATGCGGAGCTGGCCCCACCCTGCGCTGGCCACCAGGACCAGGTGTGGTGGCACATGCCTCTAAACTCAGCACTGGAACTGCTAAGACAGGAAGATCACTACGAGTCTGAGCTGCATAGTGAGACTTTGTACCAAATAAATAGGTAGAGAGATAGATAGATAGATAGATAGATAGATAGATAGATAGAATTTAGTGTAACTTGCACACTTTCTTAACCTTAGAGGGTCTAGTTTCCTATCATTTGCTAATCTAACCCCTCATATTCACAGGTTCCACAGCTGTAAATTCCAGTGGCTGCACATTGTGAAACTTTAAATTGCTGCTGTATTTTGGACATGTGCAGAGTTATTTCCTTTTGTTGCTCACTAAACATACTATAGTATTTACTGTATTTATATACCATTTACAATTATTATAGGTAAAATAGAAATTATTTAAAATATAGGGGTATTCATATTTTACCAATGCTATGCAAATGCTATGCCACTTTATATAAGGGACTTTAATGGATTTGGTGTCGGGGGGGGGGGTTAAGTTAATCCCCTATGGGTACCAAACAATGACAGTACTTGTAACTTTAAATTTCTTGTTAAAGTCAAAGCCCATTTTATTTCAGTACTGAAATTTACTACTACCGGCCAGTTTCTGCAGAACTATGGAGGAAAGTTTTGAGTATGAGTAGCCAAAGTGGTTTTCTGTTGCTTCACCATACCTCCTCTTAGGCACTGTCTTGCTAGGTGATCACTGTAAAAGGAAGAACATTTGTTGTCCTGAGCAGCCTTGGTGCTCCTCCCTCTACTTAATAGAATTCCATGGCATACACAGTATTCGTGGGCTTGTCCGTGCCCGCTGCTGACATTATTCAAAAATATAAAGAAACAGCATTGTGTAGGAAGAGTGCCGGGCTAAAAGTCAGAGAAGCTTTGAAAACCGCCCTCTGCAACAGTGATTTGAATTTGGCAAATCACTTCCTCTCACCATATAGCTAGCTTACCGCTCACCTCTTACATGACACTGTACTCTAGATTATTTCTAAGGTTCTCTTTAGCCCTGGCAAATTCTCCAGCATATACTTTGTGATTCAATGGATCACTGTTTTGTAAAACTTATACAGGAAAGTAACTATGATAAACAAGACTCAGCTCTACTTATTGTACAGATATGCATGGAGTGCTGACTGTACAAAATATAGTTAAAACCTCTTAACTATCAAAAGTGGAAGAAATTGCAAAGAAGAAACTGTTAAGGAGTGGAGACATGACACTTGGAAGTTGTGGCCTGTGATGAGAATTGAGAGGCACAGAGGCTTCTGTGTTTAATGCACAGTGGAAGCTAAGATGGAGAAGTTGGAGGAATCTCCATAGCATATACCTGTGGAAAACGCAGGCGTGTGTGCAAACACACATTTGTTTTCAGTGTCCCTGACCACCTGTTGCTCTTTTCCTTTAGCCACTAGAGAGATAAACCTCTATGGATGAGTGGATTTATACACATGTGAAGCAGCTCTCTAAAAACATAACCCTAAGGAAAATCAAGCATCCTTGAGTTTTGCGACTGTCAGATTGACTTAGGTAGTTTATCTCCCCTGTTGACTTCCTGCCAGACCGCTTTGAACACTTCAATTTAAATTTCCACAAAGCTGAATTCTACTCTGCAGTATTTGGAACACAGGAGTTGATGCTTATGGGATGGAGTTAATGCTTGCTTTTGTGAGTCCTAAGGAGCATGGCAGAATTACTAGCAGTTATTATGTTTTTTTAGTAAGCAACCGATAACAAACTAAAGCTTCAATGAAAGAACTGACAGCCTGGATCTGTAATGTGCCTGACCTGACAATTAAAAGAACTTATTACTGTGTCAGCCGACAGATGGATCTTCTTCTGAAACGTAACATGCAACATTTCTGAATGCAATTCAAGCTTCTTTTCCCTTCCCCCTTCAAGTCTGTTGAGGTGCGGGGGGTAGTTTTTATTTCAATTAAACCCACTCATTTCAAGTATGTTTAAAATGACAGCAAAATGTGACAGAAAAAATAAAATCCTGTGGCCTCATTTGATGTTTGTTTTAATTTCAGACCTTCATGAAAGGAGAGGAAAAAGATAAAACAATGTTTCAAATGGAGGAGTTGAAAACAAATTATCATTGCCAAGTTAGCAGTTCTCCAGGGAAATCCTGGAGGTTGAGCATGATGAGCAGTAATTGTAGCAGTAGTTGAAATTTCTATAGTTGTCATCAGTTTTCAGTGAGGTTTTGTGTTCATCATTGCATCAGGTCTTTAAGGAGGCCTGATCAGACATGATCTTGCTGTATGACATCCAGGGCTGAAGGAGTTGTGTCAGGTCTTCCTTCCAAAGTGGTGGGACTGGGCTTCCTGCCTGGTCTTGCTGACTTTGAGTTCAGTGATCTCAAGACGTCAGTCCCCTTGTGTGTCCTCCCCTGTCCAAGTCAACCAGGCCTGCAGCACGTGGGAACACATTGTGCAGCCATTGTGTTCTTTAACTTTGTTGAACTCTCTCTGTGTGTGTGCGTGCGCATACGTGCACACTTGTGTGTATGCATGCTGGCACATCCACATTCATGAAGAATAGCAATACTCTGCACAATAGAGCCCTGTGGTCAGGGGATTTTTAGTACATATGGCATCCGGATCCTCTCTCACTGCTCCTGTGTCCCCAGCTTCCACTCCACTTTCCATGTAGCAGCCTCCTGGTGTGCATCTTTCCAGTTCTTGCCCATTGTGTTCACCTAAACATATAATAATGGATGCTACACACTCTGTTAAATATTTACATAAATATAATGTCATATATGGCATCTTTTTTTTTTTTTTTTTGTCTTTTTGAGACAGGGTCTCACTATGCAGTTCAGGCTGGCCTTAGGCTCACTTTGTAGCTCAGGCTGGTCTCGAACTCACAATAATCCTCCTGCCTCAGCCTCCCGAGTGCTGGGATTACAGGTATGCGCCACCATGCCCGGCTATATATGGCATCTTAACATTATGTTTTCTATAACTTGCCTTTCCCCCACCTTTTCTTGTCAGTAAGAAGAGATTTGCAGTATATTTAACGTCATATTTGGGGGTTTTGGCTATCCTTTATTGTAAAACAGTGTGAAGATGAGTTTATTACTTGTCAGTCTCCTTGTGCATGTGTGTTTATGATTAAAATCTGGCCATTCCAAATGCTAGAATCTTCTTACTGCTTCATGTCAGTGGCTTGGGCTTCTAGTTAGCTGCCTTGGGATAGTTTGTGTAGAACAAAGCAGACACTCATCTAAGCAGGTACTGGTGACCAGGATGGTAATTGTTGGGGAGGGCTAGGGTATTCTTCTAATAGTTTTGTTTATTTCACACAGCCACCACTCTGTACTGAGATAGAGCCAGGTATTTAATTCAGTGTAAATATCTACCATAAAATGTACTTAATTCAATAAAAATAACTATCTTAATGAAAAATGCAAATGCAACAATTGCTAAAATTGTATTACCTTATTCTTATTAAAACCCAACTCTTATACACAATCATGCTTTAAAAATATATCATTGAATTCTGAGTATTGATTATATAATATGAAAGTCCAGAAAGCCAAGCTCACCCCTCAAACCTCCCTTCCTCCCATTCCACCATTCACAGATTTTCATGTTGAATGTCATTAATGATGGCTAAAGATCTGAAAATTTGAGTACACAAGAGGATAGAGCTAATCGAATTATATATCGCAGAAGAGTATCTGCACGGATATTTCCCAGAATCGCAGATAGTGTGTTGTGCTTTGCAAGCAGACCCAGACTCTCAACCTCTCCCATTTTTATCTTGTTTTTGGTTACTACTGTTAATAGGTATAATAATTTTTAAAGCCATAATAAACCACTATGATCCAGACTCATGTTTGTGTGCCTTCTGTTAGGGCAAAGATGCTGTTTCTTAGGTCTGTTTTCATTACATCCTTCCTTCATTACAGGAAACTAGCATGTGCTTAAAGTGACCTCCGATAACTTTGGTGGTTGAGAGTTTATGGTAAGTAAACAAAGAAAATAAAGAAGTACAAAGGCCTCGCCTCCTGAATACCTGAGATTCTCTTAAAGACACAATAGTAGCTCAGTTTGTCATGTAGCCAGAAGTCGTGATACCCTGGCCAGTGGTCTCCATTAGATGAAGACTCAGCTTTTCTCCTCTCTTGTCTTATTTGCTACTGCTACTCCTTTTGGTGACTCTTTTTGTGTCTCTGGATGGGTTATGTTCATTATACAGTGTGCTCTGCTGTTACAGGGCTTCTTCATACCCTTGCCTGGCTCCTTTTCTTAACCTCATCTCTGACACTGGCTGTTCTTTCACACTGGGCAGTACAGATTTTATTTTAGCTGGTTTTTCTCCAATACAAATTGGAAGAAATTCTTCCTTCAACATAGTTCATGCATATCTGGTCTGGTTTTGGTTAAATCTCAATCCAGTTACTTTTGGCCAGAGTTTGGCATTACCTGTTACACAGCTGTGGTGCTGTATTTATTAAAACAAACAAACAACTTTCTGACTCTTTACTTAAATAGAGCTGTGGGTTTGGGAAAGCCTCAACATTTCATACACTCTTCTGTCGAAGGTTTTTTTTTAACTCTTCTAAATGGGCAGTTTTGAACATGCTGCATTCAAGTCAGTGGGTCCCAAATGCTTTCTGAGGACCTAGGCTCAATTTCAGACATGGTTCTGAGCAGCAGTGGAACCTTCTGGAAGTTGCCTTCTCATTTTGAGGTTTCAGTTTTTCTGTCTGAAGACATTTTCTGCAAACAGAGAGAGGACAATTTAAAAAGAGAGGACATCCTAAATGAAGTGGTCCTAGTCTTGTATCCCAGGTGAAGGGAAGCGGTGGAGGCCACAGAAGATCTAGCAATTGCCAAGAAGGACAGGCAGAATCGAGACTCGGGTGGGCAAGGTTATCTTCCCATGGTGCTCTTGTTTCTCTCCTGGGTTCTGAGGACAGAGGGGCACCACCACAGAAGCAGAGAGGGGCTATTAGGAAGAGACTTACTTAGGGTAAGAATTAGGCTTCACTGTGTCAGTCTTACAGGTATGTGTGGCTCAGGGGGCATGGGAGACTAGGGAAAGAATTTCGGTGGGTTCCTTTGTGGCACGTGGTACATGGCTGCACAGAGAGCTCATGGTTCAGAGACCCAGTGTGTACTCCGATGACTGCATTTCTCCCCTTTCTCAAGGATCTGTGCAACCCCCAAGCTGTGAAGGAAAAATAAAGAGGATGTTGCAAGCGACAGCAAGTTAAAGGTTAGCAGAAAAGCTGTGTGGAAGAAAATCAAGGGAACAAGTTCAAGTGGGTTTTAATTGTTGTGTCCTGAAAGGACATAAAAATAGTCCCTCTCTTCTCTGTTTCTGTTCAGAAGCCAATGGAAGTAGAGGAATGAAACAAACAGGGACCAAATTTCGGCCTCACGACCAACAAAAGCACATTGGGTTTCTTCTGTCTTTTGCTTTGGGCTAAGGGAGATGACTACTGCTTTATTCTCCAGATGACGGCTGGGCTGCTTCCCTGCAGTTTTCTTTGTTGTGAAGTAATTTAAAGAACCAATAGAATAAATCCTATTTCCTATTAAAATAATGAACAGAATTATTTAATATTTGATGAATTCAAGAGGAACATTATTAGAAACATTCAGGCTTTTATAGTTGCAGAACAAGCTGTTCTCCATGACATGTGGATGATCTTCTTCTGCAGAGAGATGGTGTTGTGAGGGACTTGACCATGGTGTCCCTGGGCTTGGAAAGAAAGGGATTTGGGGCAGTACTTTTCCTTCATTTCTTATGTATTAGAAAGAAAGGTTTTGTAGTGAATTAATAGGAATTTTCATTTGATACACATATGGATTAACAAGCTTTAATTTTATATCCTCAATAACTTCTCCACTAGCTAATGTCTTTGATGAGGAAAATTAGAAAAATCATACAATTATGTTTCTTTTCAATCTTCCTGTGCATGATTACAAGACAATATAAAAGGGCTTACCTCTTGATTGCTTTTCCTATCAAGTATGTTAGAATTTCTCAGGTGATTTTGAATGTCACCTATCTTCACTTTCTTGTGTATAAAATAAAGTCCATGTAGGGGTGAGATTTTTCTGAAGTGAACATTATATTATCTTCTCACTCTGAATTATTTCATATTAGCTTCACTTCCTATTTCATATGACATCACCAAATAATTGCTAGTTCATTTGAAAATCTTTGTTAAGAGGCACTTAAATTCCATATGGAATCATCAGGTCTTGGCCACATTGTAGGACACATATATAAACATGCTATATGTGTTCTCTTTCACCTGCCCAGCCCCAAAACTCAGGCCAAGAAATCATATTCTCTCACTGCATAAATTAGACCAAGACTACAGCCAGTCATATTTGAAAATTGGATGACACTATATGCTTGAGTTGTGTCTTACATATTTCCCTGGGAATACGATTCGACAGCAACATGTATTAAATGCCCATACATTCAGAGCAGGGTTTAGAAAGTACAGAGAGGAAAAAAGAAGACCTAAAAACAAACATAGTCATCACCAGAAGAGCTTGCACTGTCTTTATGAGAACAGAAAATAGATAAATGGAAAGGATTAAGAAAACTTAAAAACAAGATCCAAATGAGTGCAAATTGTTCTGGTGCAAACTGAGTTATATAAATGCAAAGAGGATTGCAAATTAAAGAACTTGAAGTTCATTGTTTATTTTATTTGTTTTTTGTTAGAGCTCAGAGCACCATACAGTTCAGTGAGGAAAGTTTCCTGCTTGAATTGTATCTTTTAGAACAGTAAGCCTGACTCTTAGCACCTCTGAGTATTGAAGGTGTAAAGCTTTATAAGTCCTTGTTACTCTGTTTTTATCATCCATAAAGCTTGTTGTATAACCTTGAACAAGTTAGCCTCATGGTGCCTCATTTTCCACATCTTTAAGATGGGGATGGTCACAAGGCCTACCCCACAGGAAAAAAGAGATACCCATAACAGTAGTAGTAGGCTCCTGCCTCATAAGAGAGACAGAGAGTTAAGTATATGAGTGTTCAGATGTGTCGTACATACATACCAACTCCCAATAATGAATATAATCAATATGGACTAAATACATATACTAATAAAAATTAAAATTGCAGCTTCTGGACACACATACACACACACACATGAGTATTAAATATACAATACTGTATTATATCTATATAGGAAGCATCTTGTTCAGTGTAATTGTTTGGGACGGAAGTGCATCCTATAACTGATTAAGAAATCATCTGATGTAAACTGGTGCCAGTTGTTCCTTTTTCAGTGCTTAAAAGATGAAAGTTCTCATAATTAGAGACATCCCAGCCTGTCTAAACTTATTAGACTAGACCTTGTCACATAGTAGGTCTTACAAAGTGTTACAGTTATTATCTTGTGAATGCCATACTTGTAGTCTATAATGCATCAACCCCCATATCATTGACTTCTGCCCTAGGAAGTAATTTTGCTTGTGATTCAGGTCTTTTGGGAAAAGGGAATCTAGAAGATTTGCACAGATTGTGCAATGGAGAGATCTACATTGTGAACTCAAGTAACTCACTTCGTGATTCTTTCTCACAAGTCTGTGTGAGTCCTCTGTGTTACTTGAGCTCTGGATCTAATGTTTCACACAATACCTCAGCAGCATGAGGTTCTTTATCTACTGACCTTACAGGGGTGAGAGGTCAATAAAGTATAAAGACATAAGCAGTAAACCAGCAAATACACTTGCAGAGTGAAACCAGAAAAGGGTGCAGATAAAAGGAGTCTGGCTTGTTTTCTTTCTTTCTTTCTTTCTTTCTTTCTTTCTTTCTTTCTTTCTTTCTTTCTTTCTTTCTTTCTTTCTTTCTTTCTTTCTTCCTTCCTTCCTTCCTTCCTTCCTTCCTTCCTTCCTTCCTTCCTTCCTCTCAAATAATTTTATTGAGAAACAAATACCAATGAGACAGTTTCAAAACTAGTTACTAGGACAGTTTCCATAATTAATACATTGCATATTGCTGTTTTCTTAGTGGTTATTCATAATAAAACATGCAGACATGATATCTTGTCCACAAACACTATGAGAACAAATTTTTATATTCATTGAATTAAGAGAAAGTAGTTGTATAGGTACTGTATATTGAATATACAGATATAAAATAGTCCTTCATTTGTATTCCCTTTTTTGTTTAGTTTTGTCAGAGATGGGTATTCCATTGTCATTTAAATATTGTACATATGTGAATTCAGCAAAATATTCCAGTATAGTCCTGTAGTCCATAATAGTGGGCTCTCCATAGGACTGGAAATATTAGAAGTTGTTGACTTGATGGACATGAAAAATCTTATATCCAATACCACAATCTTAACAAGAGACCTTAACACCCCCTTATCCCAAAAAGATAGGTCAAGCAGACAAAAATTAGCAAAGAAGTAGCAGAACTGAACAAGAGCTTGTAACAAATGGACTTAGTGGACATATATAGAGTGTTCCACCAAACCACATCTGGATATACGTTTTTCTCAGATGCATGTGGGTCATTTTCTAAAATAGGCCACATACTAGTCCTTAGGTCATGCTTAAGTATATGCATGAAAACAGAAATTATCCCATGCATATTATCTGACCACAGTGCAATGAAACTGAAAATAAATGATAAAAAGAAACTAGAGAAACCCCATAAATACGTGGAAATTAAATAACACCCTACTCTGGCTTGTTTTCTATCATGGTAATAGAAGTCATCTCTGAAGATTTACCTCAGAAATGACTTCTCAATATCAAAGTGAGGACATGTACTCTTAGAGCTGTGTATGCTCCCCTGCAGGAACTCATCTGAGTCTTGGAAAGAGCTAGAACGGACCAGGGTGAGCTGAGGGAATAGGTACTACCATCCTCAGTAAACAGGATGACAGCTGTGATTTTAGAATTCCAATAAGAAATGTTGGATTTTCTATTGTAAGTAATTTTTTTTTTCCACCACAACTTATACCATCTTTAGGGGCCTTAGAAAAAATCATGCATCTAAGAGAAAACTGTGTGAGCACATCTAGTATTTTATACTCCTTTCCTGATGTGTACACTAAAGGACAGAAAACAAAATGATTTCCCTTTACATCTCTAATGTCATGCTGTGCTAGGAATATTTAGTTGAGTCATGTACCTATTCCTAGGTGTCCATTCTGGAGAGTTTTTAAAGCTTAAAATATTCCACATGGAAATTTTTAAATACTACTAATCCTCCAGACGCCACTCTTCATACTTTATAGAATTGTTCCATAAACTGAATCATGAGAGATTCTTTTCCTCTTCTGAACTTCTGCAGTATTGCCTTTATTGACATCAGCAGTGTAGAAATACTAATTATTTCTTGAGATAGCCCATAAATAATGACTCATATGGGGTCAGGAGTTTCTTTATTCATTCATCCTTTTATGTATATCAACACATGCTTAATCTCATCATGTAAAAACACCGATGCTCTATTCATGTCCAAGAAATGCTCTCAGCACCAATACTTGTTGCTTATGGAGCTCGTATTCACAATATTACCCCTGCCTGAACAGTGAGAAGGACTTATATCAGACCTCGCTAATGGTCTTGGTTATGAAGAGGACCTGGCTTGAAGATCTTATACATAGGATTTTTTTTTACTGGAGTCAATTGCTTATTTGTCAAGTGTAGTTGGTAAAGTGATTTTTAGTTCTGTAATTGGTGATATCAATTTACCCACAGAACAACTTCATATAAATTGATCATTTGTAGAAGATGATTCAGATTAGCTCAGAATTCTGCATAACACTGAACTTCAGCAAGTATGAATCTGAGCATACTTTAGTTACCTGCCTCCCCATAATTGCAAGGAGGTAAGCCCTCTGCCTAGGTAAAACAAAGTCAAAGGACAGTTTGAAAATGTTTTTTTGTTAAGTAACTTTTTGAGATGTAATTCATTTGCTTTTTAGTTTACCAACTCAGATTACCTAAAAGAAATGATCAATACATCCAAATAAATATTTTTTGAACATCTCTGTGTCTTAGGGGTGCTAAGGATGTAGTCTGGCAACATTTCTAAGAAACCTTGATATGTCACAAGGAACCCATTAATAACTTTCCCAGTGGTGTTGTAGACCAGTATTCAGAGTCATCCTAGGATACTCTGGCAATGCATGAAAAGAAAAAGCATGACTAGTTTGGGTAGTTTGGGTAGAGCTGGGAAGAGTTCTGAGAGTTGTTCATCTCTAAACAGGTTGGTTAAGGTGTAGATATGTAGGTGCTTGGAAACTTGATCCCACAAAGAAAATCAGGGAGAGTTGTCTTGTAAGAACAAAATATGTAAGAACTAAGGTTCAGACATGAAATGCAGGTAACATATAACTTAGCCTTATGAACAAGATGTGGCACAGTGCAAAATCCACAAATGCCACCACCCTGAAGGGTGGAGAGTCTGCTCAAGTGTGCTGAGATGGGTGTGTGTTGCTGTGAGGTCACAAAGAAGGGTGAGGCAGGAGGGTGGTTTGACATCAGCTGTAGGAAACAGGGAGTTCCAAATAGTCTAGGCAGAAGAGACTGCATCTGGAAGAGCAAGATGTGTGCAAAGGAGTATTTGCTTTTAGCTGGGTAGGGAATTCAAAGTCCTTGGAGAATACAGTGAGTATGCTGCAGGGGGAACATAGAAGAATACATTGGGGATGGAGGGATGGGCCATGTGTAGTGGACTCATGGGAGGCAGTGACTTTGTGTATTGTGCTCCTTGTCCTATAGTCATCTGGGGGAAGTAGGGCTGGAAGAAGATGGGAATGTTGAACGTTTGTGAGAGTTGATTTCCATGTGGCTCTAGGAAGATGACTCCATGTACTTGAGCTGGAGAAGCCCTGGAGTGCTCAGGAAAGCCATAATCATGGATCTGTACTGTCCAGGATAGTGCTATTCAATGAGGATTTCATGAGAAATTCTCCACATTTTTGCAGCCATTATAAATTATTTCTAATATGAAGAAATTTAATTTCAAATATATAAACTGATTACCAATATTTACTAAAACTTTACTGTCCTTCCAAATGTGAATTCATTCCATTCCCACAGTAACCCTTTGAGGTAGGCTTTCATTACCCAACATTTTATAGATAGAGATGTTAAGGCCCAGAGAGATAGAACTGACTGAGGTAGGAAGTATACAGATCTGGTCTTTGGGCCACGTTGGTGTGTCTCTGAAGCCCAAATATGCATTAACAATTCAAGGCATAATTGTAAATATTGACTGTGTGTTAGCAAGGAGGAATATGGAGCAGCAGTAGCTTGTTTCTTATTTTTGTTTATGTCTTTATTTATTTTGGCAGAACTGGGGATTGAACTCAGGCCCTTGAACACTTGCTAGGGAAGCACTTGTTCCACTGAGCCATCTCCCCAGCCCTAGCAACCTGCTCATTAACAGTTCTTTGTGGAGTATTTTATAGAGTCATGCAATCATTATCTCAATCTAACCTTAACATACTGAGAAATCTCATTGCTTGTAACCCCTCTCCCCATTCTCAGTCCAACCTTAGGCCGTCCTGACATAGAGGGGCAGTTTTTAGATGAATGTGTGACTTCTGCTAATGTTAATTTGCTTTTGAGTAACAGCAGTCTGACAGTCCGAGTAATTCAGGAATATAACCTAGTTTGTTTGAGGTTTTAACTTGTAACTTCTGCATGAAGACAGTTTTCTCTGTCATTTTGGGCAATGAAGAATAAAAAGTTCCAGTCCCCGTGTCAGTCAGTCATTGGTGATGTACACAAGCATAAGTTTGTTCCAGGTATGAGTTCTCTGTCTTGTAGGGTTGGCATTATACTTTTATTTTTTCAGACAGGGTCTCACTATGTAGTTCATGCTGGTCTTTTTTGTTTGTTTGTTTGGTGGAACCAGGGGTTGAATTCAGGCCCTTTTGCTTGCCAGGGAAGCACTTATACCACTGAGCCATCTCCCCAGGCCCCCTCATGCTGGTCTTGAATGCACCATTATAAAGTCAAGACGGGCCTCAACCTCATGGCAATCCTCTGGTGTGAGCCTCCTGAGTTCTGGGTTTTCAGGTGTGCACCACCATGCCTGGCTTATACTTTGTTAGAGAAGAAAATAGCCCTTGATATCCTGGTGAATTTGTTGAAAAGTTTCTGCTCAATTTCTTTCTTCAGGAAAGGACTGATTTTAATTTGCTACATATGAAACACTTCGAATGCTTGGCTTTTTCACAGTGCACGTCAATTTAAAATAAAATAAGGATGATGAAATAGCTCAGTGGACTATGCATTTGCTTAGGCAGGTGCAGAGACTTCAGTTCTATCCCTGGCACCATGGGCCTAGCCAGCCCCGCCCCTGGGCCTGCCAGGCTGGCCTCCCCGAGACTGGATATGATGGGGTGTGCCTGTAATCCCAACGCCGGGGAGGCTGAAAACAGGAGGATCACTATGAATCAGAGCTTGGTAGTAAGACCCCATACAAAATACATTGTAAATAAATAAATAAAGTCACTCCCCACACAAAATGGAGTCGAATTTGCCATTTGCACAAGAGCTGAGCTGTGTAGTGGCTTGCAGGACAGTGGGTGTCTGGCAGAGAGCGTCAGGGAGGTCATGGTCATGGTGCGATTGCTGTGCCTACTTGGCAGCACCTATATCTGAGACATCTTAAACTAAAAATTGCGAATTCAACAGCCTTGATCCCTAGTACTTCTTTTTCCTATTCTCAGCCCAAGTTAAAAATAAAATTCACCCGCCTCATTTTTCTGTGTGGTAGTTAGTAGGATTAGCCTGGAGTTCTCAACAGGAAAGCAATAGATATAGTAGACACCATTGTATAGTGGGTGAAAGCCCGGTAGAGATAATTATACAGTAACTCCCACTATATTACCCTTCAAAGAAACTGAGCCTAATATTCTCCTCCTAAGCAATTTAACCAGCTCTTTAAAAAAAAGTGTAAGATATTATTTAGAGAATGAAATAGCTACTGTATATAATCAGGAGAGAGAATTATAGGAAATTATTATACTCATTTGATAAGTGAATAAAGAGCTATGCTCAGCGCTTTGTATTGTACCTCCTAAATAATTGCTCAGTTGTGCTAACTGTCCTTTTAAAGGAAAAGAGATAAAGAACTGTTAAAAAAAAATCATTGTACTTGCTTAGTACAGCTTTTCCCTCTGGGCACAGATTAAGTCTAATTTCATGCTCTGTGAAAATCAAGCACACTTTGGCCTTCAGTTGTTTAATGGTGGTGATTTCTCTGCCTTTCTAAAGATAATACCCATGTGTAAACACAGCCACCAATATGTAAAACAAAGCAACAGGAATGTGTTTTAGGACCTGTTACACAATTATGGGCAGAGATATTACGGATCAGTGTTCATTGTACGTGTACCCCAGTATTTTCATCAAATAGGACTATTTGCAGATCTTTCTAATAGTTCTAAGATCATCGAAAAAGAGAAGCCAAGATTTGCTGTCTTGTTTGCATACTCCAAAAATGAGCTAGCAGTAATGTAGAGTAACCAATTTCTCTCTTTAAAAAAAAAAAAAAAAAAAATGAACATTGCAATGTTTGAACTTTGAATCTTAAGAGAGTAGGTACTTAGACTTTGTAATTCTTGTGGCTTACTACCCCCTAAAAGAGAAAAAGGAATGAAAAGTAAGTCGAGCTAATTACTCTTAATGGGGAACCCAGTAGCATAGATGCTGAGGGCAGCTCTTCACGCCCTACTGCTCTGGATGAAATGTGCTGTCTTCTCCCGACCAGCTGCATAATATCCAGCAAGCATCTTAAACTTCCTATGTTTCTATCATAAGAATTCTGATAATGCTGTGCCTAACTCCTACAGTTGCGAGGCTCACGCGATCAGTAAAACAGTGTATCTCTTGTGTGTTTATATTACAGCAATTCTAGAACCCATATCTCTTCTCATATTTAACGTTTCTGACTAATTACTGTGAGTCAGGTAGGAGTCACGATGTGCTTGCCATTGTCTTTATGTGTTCAGAAAATTTAGTGGCTTTTGAGAATTGGTGGCACAGAATTAAATCCTGGTGGCCATCACAGAACCCGATGTTGATGTTGCTCTTGCCAGCGCAGATTAAAGACCTCTGGGGAAAATCAAGAGCTGTCATTATTTTCTATTGAGTTATAAGTGGAAAAAAATCGTAAGAATGTTTCAGATTATCTCACTTAATATATTTCCTTTTATATCTACAAAGGGGTGATGTATCACTTAATAAAAAGACTATATATAAATAATTTAAGTCATTTCTTTCAACTGTATGTAAGAGCAATTTTAATTAAAAAGCACTATGTGTAATTTAATTTGCAGTAATTTATGCTTTCCATGGTATAATAGCTGATGATACATTTTACAATCTTTGCCATTGATTTCCTGGGACCTTGTATTGAGTACTTAGAATATGTTACACTTCTCATTAACATTTGGGTAGAGGTAAATGTTGTTTTGCAGAGTTAAGCGACCCTATGGCCTTTGACTCAGGTGCACTAAGAGGATATCTTAGATTTACCAAAGTTGGAAGAACTTGACTTAGCAACTATACCTCTGTTATATAAGCTCCTGACTGCTGGATACACGCACCTTCCCCTTTTCTCTGGATTATGTAGATTTAATTGAGTGATAGCAGGGGAAGTTGGTAAGCCCTGTAGAATAAGTATTACAATACTTCAGGGCTATGAGCTGACAGAATCCCAGAATAGTTATGAATACTCTGCAACTTAGAGGAAGAATTTATGCTTGGCATCCTAGGTTTAGAAGGGGCCTCTGAAAGAGTCAATGGGATAGGCACCATCTTAAATACTTCTGCTCTCCAACTCCAAGGAAAGAAATGCTGAAGAAGTATTTGCCATGGCCTGGACAACACTTGATGCTTTTGCTCAATTCCCCTAGCCACAAGGGTGCGGGGAACAGAGCCTGGAGATGTTAGGAGAACAGCCTCAGTGATAATCACCAAGTTGTCAGGAATGATATAGGGACCGTGGTGTGCTTCCTGTATTCTAGGCAGTACTATGCTTTGCATCATAGGTGATGTGTTGAGTCCTTTCCAAGGTATTATAGTGATCTGCACTGTACCAATGGTGAAACTAGGCCTAAAGAGGTAGATTGACCCGCACAAGCTAGAACAGGTGTTTCCCATCTGTTTTTGCAAAGTGTGGCCCAAATGCCAATGGATTGAATTTTTTTTTTTTTTTTTTAAGTGCTAGGGAATTGAACCCAACACAGAAGACAGCATTTCCCAGTGAATGGGGCTGGCAGCATATGTGTGGATACTCATTTTGACTCAAACTTTACATTTTGGAAAATGTCTAACCTCTTTGAAAGTAGAAGAGTATAGTGTCTAGTATTATAACTAATCAGTACACAATTTGACTTTGCAAACATACCTTTTGAGAGTTAATCTTTTTTTTTTTTTTTTTTTCTCTTTTTGGTTAAGCCAAGTTTTACACACCAGGCAGTGTTCCTTCAGTCTGTGCTATGAGACTGACAGAAAACAGCCTGGTGGGCAGTTGATAGCATTCTGCCTAGGAGGGTTAGAAAGGGCAAAAGACACCTGTGGAAGATAGGATTGAAGAGCTACTGCTGGAGTGAGAAAAGGCTGACACTAATAAATAGTATAGGCATATTTTCTACTGGAGGTTAAGTGATTCAGTCCTGCATGTAGGAAGAGAAAGGAGAAATTTGTTTGTAATCTATATCAAAATTGCAGCCCATTTTCCCAGATAAAACTGCAGTTGTGTCTGTTATTGAGGTAGTTAATAAAGAGAGGCATCTGAGCTCTGCTGTGGATGGTTCAGGAGAGGTTGTTCTCAAGGCCCTCCTGCCAGGAAGAGAAGAGCCAATCTGAAGAGAAAGCCAGCCTTCAGCCCTTGAAGTCTCCTTCCGCAGCTGTTGCAGGACCCTGGGTCACTCAAACTCCCTGTCTCTTATTGACAGTCACATACAATAACAGTCTGGGTTCCTCACAAATCTATTATAGCATTTAATTAACAAACGTTCCTCAAGTGCTTTGAACTCCCTGTTTGGATGGATGTGACTGAAATGTAAAATACCTTTCACTGCCTTATTTATTGCTCCGGAGAACACGCTATATGCTGGCGACGTTTATCTTCATGTTAATTTTATCTCCCACAAATACAGGCATTAATTTAAATCACATACAGAACATAACAGTTTTTATAGAGGCAAACTTATTCCAGTGTGCTGCATTTTAATATCGCACTTCACCATCTTTTCTCACTTGGTTCAAGAATAGTATCTCTTCCTGCCTCAGCATTTAATCTGAGGACAGAAGAAACTTTTGTGTGTGTGTGTGTGTGTGATTGCTCTCAAACTTTATCTTGTTCTCTGCTGTGCTGCTGGGTGCCCCCACATGAATCAGCTACAAGGTGCTCAGGGGTACCTTGCTTCTCCTTTCTCCTTGCTCCTTACTTCCAGGAGTGTGGGGTGGGCGGGTGGGTTGTGGTCAGCATGAAGAATTTAAAACAGAAGATGTTATTTCTTCAGCTCTAGGTTGAAGAACGCTAATAGCAACAGCCAGCACAACCAACATACATTGAAGCTGGATAACACTTTCTGAAGCTTAGTGTTTTGTTTCTTTGTTTTCCTTGTCCTGTGTTTATGCATAGGGAGCATCCCCTTGTCCTTCACAGCCACTACTTTAATGGCAGATGAATATTTTTTACCCGGAGAGAAATGCACTAAGTGGTCGACTGTGCTTGTGCCTACGGAACAGTCCAGTATGCTGTTACCCTCCACACAGGGCCTTTCCTTGCCCTTAATTTGTGGCCTGAAAAGCTGGGGTCTCCTCAAGTGAGTCTTGCTGAACTGCCTCCCACAGGGTTGTGGTTTCCCAGAATTCAGGACCGTGGAGACAGGAATAGTGAAAAGGCCTTAAGACAGCATAGCTTTGTAAACCATCTCAGGCACCTTTGAGAAACTTGCAAAGGGCTTTCCCCTCAAGTTTATCAACTGGGGGAAGAGGGGAGAAACTATTTACTTCTGCTGAATATACATCCTTCAAGACATCTGGCATAGTTGGACTTCCTTGTTACTGATTTTAACATACAATCGAATTTTAAAATGGACTGATCGCTATTTTTAGCTCTCTGATTTCTTCTCAGAATGAGCTAGGGAGACAGGTACCATGTTTTGTTCACATAAGAGATGTAGGCCTGAAGCCCACCAAGCAAAGTTACATTTGTTGGCTCAAATCACAGAGCTTGTGGAGAGCCCATCTGGATTTGAGTATTGTCCCCTGAAACCAATATGCAGTTGAGTCAGAAAAGCTCTCCTCAGACTAAGTGCCTGACCTCCTGCGTGATGCGGGCTCTTCCCAAGCCTTTAGTCTTCATGCTGCTAGGTGGATTCCTTCTGTGGTAGGAGCACGGTTACCCTGGAAACCCACTCGCTAGCATGGTAGTCCAATTATAGCACCATTTCCGGGCTTTTATTAAATTAGTGTTGCTGGAGATGTGGGCTCTTGATGGAAGATGCTGGGAAATGGGTCCTTACCAGTTGTTTCTGCCTCAACACGATTTGGGACCCTTCTCTTCTGCCTTGTCAAAGCAAATGAGACTGAAGCTGTTTCTGATTAGTGAGATCTGGGGGATAGACCGGGCCATCAGTGCTCCGTCATGAGTGGCTGGCAGTGGCTCGCAGTGGCTCATAGAAGGGAAGTGCATGGGACTCCCTGTGTCTCTGAGGGACTTTCCTCCCTCCCCAAATAGTTGCTCACCAAGGCCTCTGCTTGAAAAACCAAGGTCCACACTGTTTCAAAGTGTTTTATTTCACTTCAGGCCATGTACATCCATACGTGGTTTGGGGAAAGGTCACAGTTGTTTGATAGGCTTTGTTCTTTTGCAGACCTATGAAGGGTAGAGAATTTGATTAGGTTCGCACTGACTGATTAGTTTTCCTGAAACATACAGAGGTTGAACAGAACTGAAGTAGTTGATACAGCCAATCCTAAGTCTGCTGGCACCAGCTCAGATGAAGAACAGCATGAGTGGATGGTTGACTCACGCCTAGTGTGGCAAATTTTAGCCTGGTAGGATGTCAAAGTAGTTCCTTTCCTGTGATACGTAGTGTGTGTCCCACATCGCCCTTCACCTCTACTACTGCTACTAGCTTCATTATTATCAATTTAATAATAGAGACAAAGGTAATGATAAAGCTGTGTGAAAAACACTTGATGGTTTTCAGGGTCCTAAAGGGCCTAGGGACAGGATTGCCCATGTGCTTGGCATGCTTTTCACTGAAGAGTGTAACAGAAAATGCCTTCCTCCCAGGAAGCCAGCGTACTTCAGGTTCTTAGGCCCCCAGGTGATAGTTCCTGTTCCAGTTCCCATTATTCCTGTCTCATAGAAACAGCTGGGTCACTGTGATGCACAGCTGATCCCCAGGATGTGCAGTGTATAAACCCAAGCCCAGCTGACAGGCTGTGCTGCCTTTGTACTTCCTGCTTGCTTATCCCATAGAAACCCTAGAGGTCAGGTCCTGATAGTTTGGAATGTTCCTGATCAGCACATGGGGGCATACAATAAATCTGCCCCCAAATCATGGGTATGGTTTTGGTGTTACTGCTTGTGATTGCAGTATCGGCGTGCATCATCTCATTGTGTGACTTGTGTATCTTAGAACATAAAACCAAACTTAAGAACACTGAATCTGAATTATTGAAGTGTGAACATACCAGGGTTATAGTTGTCCTGCAAAAGAATCACTGTAAGCATGTCTTTTCTGAAATGACAGGAATGAGGGAATAGGGGTGCAGCCCCTTGCTGTGTCCTGGTGGGTGATGGTTCTGTGGCTGTCTCTGTGACTGCTGCACAGAAGCCCAGGAGCACTAATTCAGAATGAGGAGGAGGACTGCACATCTTCAGGCAGCACGACGCATTCTCTGCTGGCTTTTCTACCTGTAAAATTATTTCTTTCCAGATACTCCGAGGCAGCAACATAGTTCAGTAGAGGCCTCAAGGTCAGTTCCAGCACAGACCTCATGTAAAAGGATATGTGTTAGGCACTCATTGCAGTTCGCCCTGCACCGCTTGCTGAGTTGGGGAACTAAACAGTGTAGTCACCCTACAGTCCCATTTCCCCTTGCAAAAAGTGCAGCAATGATGATTGTGAGTGGTGAAGGGCTGGGTAAGCTACAGAGCTAATCTCGTGTCAGCTAGTCACCTTATTCTTCTGACCATGTAGTGATGTCTCTGTCTCTGTCTCGCTCTCTCTCCTCCCTTTCTTCTTCCCTCCCTCTACTTTCCAGCTGTGTAAGACTTCATCTGGGAGTATCTGATGTTGCTTATATCTAATTGTTGGGTCCTGAATTTAAAACTTCTAATTCTCTTCATCTCATTGTCTATTAGGTGAAGTGAGTAAGAGCTCCCTTGTTTCTTCTACACTTAATATGTTTCTAATTGTAAATATTCATGTGTATACATCATATTTGCTTATTTCTGTACATTTTTCCATGCATATTAAGTGCCTATGCATTTTTTTAAATCTAAAGAGAAATTAAGTATGATAGCACATAATTATATTCCCAGCACCTTAGAAGGTTGAGGTAGGATGACTTGAAGTTCAAGTCCAGCCTGGACAGTTTTGTGACTTAGCAAGATCCTACTTCAAGTTTAAAAAAAAAAAGATAGAAGGACTGGAGATGTAGCTCAGAGTGGAGGCCCTAGATTTGATCTCCAGTTGAGGTAGGAAAATAATAAAGGAAATACATATTGATAGTAGTTATTACTGAGACTTGGGGAGACAGGCTGATTTATATATATTTTTAGGCTTCTAAAATGCATTTACCTTTTCATTAAACGTAAATAACATTTATATAAATATTTTTATAGCTGCATATGTAATATGTCTTACTCATCCACTTTCCATCCTTGTGCCAAATATCTGAGAAAACTATCTCATAAGGAGGAGAGGTTTCCTTTGGGATCGCGTCTGTGGCAGCTCACCCTGTGGCTTGGCAACCCGGTCTCCATGGCCTGTGGGAGGCAGCCTTCTGCTGTTGGGAAGCAGAGGGAAGTGGAAGCCTCAGGAAGGGCTCCGGGTGGGTTCTAACGAGTCTTTCGCGGCCAGGCCCTGGTGAGCTGCCTTCCTCCTCCTCAGCCCTCCCTCTGAGAGCTTCCACTGCCTCCTGAGAGTTCCATGTTGAGGACCAAGCCCTTGACACCTGGAGCAGCCCAGATTCCTACCCCAGCATGCATATTTTGCTGAGTCTGTATGGCTATGCCCACAGAGCCTCACCCTAACAGTATAAGTGACAAAGTAAATTAGGATCCAACAACGAATAGTTAATAGTTTCAATTAACTGAAAAACAGTTAACTTTTCCCTTTCTCTCCTCCCACCTCTTTTTTCCTCCCTTCTAGAAAGTCTATGTCCCGTGCCTTTCATGGGAGCCACTGTGAAACCTGGATCTTAAATATAGTGTGGCAGAAAAATAAGGTGAGATTCTGAAAGAAAGTGGCTCCTTCTTGCATCTACAGATCCTGGACGCAGTGCTTAAAAGTCTCCCACGACAATGACACTATGATTTTTAACAATGATTTCAACTTTTAGTAGACAGAGGGACCCAATCTTGCCCATTCCCCTGAGGAAAGAGCGCAGGACTCTTGAACACAAGTCGAGGAGATGTGGTGGCACACAGGAAAGTCGAGTAAGGGTTGTGCTTCCTCTCCCTTCTCCTCTTTCCTGTTCCCTTCCCTTTCACCCTCATTGTCTTTCCTTCCTTTCCCTCTCTTTTCCTTTTAATTTGGTTGGAAAATTGATTGATTAATTGATTGGTTGCTTGGACTTCCTGAAAGCCAGGAGTTTGGTTACTAATAACAAAAGCTTATATTCTTTATTTTTCTTCTGTCTTTGTGTCTGTAGTGGATATGAATTTTGTCCCCTCTTTACAAAGCTACAGGTCCCCAGTGCTACTTAAATGTTTTTTCTTCATGTTTCCTTCTTCAGTCTGTTTTACTTAGCTGTTAAAATATTATTTTGTTTAGAGGACAGGGAGAAAGGTATTTTGTTTTTGTGGAACAGTTGTTTCCCAGTTTAAGAGGACCACCTTTAGTAGCCCACTGTCTCACTTTTTCTGCTCCCAAATTTGTTTTCTTCAAGTCCAGAGACCACAGTCAGTGTCTTCTCGTGAAGACTGCTGCTGTGTGGTTCCGAGTTCCATCTCTGGGCCTCTCTCCATGGAGATCTGTGTCACAGTGTGATCACCAGCTGCCCACCTTGCCCCACTGCCTTCTGCACACTGGTTCCTCGCCGAGTGCAGATTCTACTTCAGAAATATTTTCAGGAAAAATTGGAGGCCCTGTCCCTCCTTTGAGAATCCTTCAGTAGCTTAGTGAGGCAAATATTAATGCTAAAAATGATCATCCCGAAGGCTGTCTCAGTTCCAGTCCAGATGGAGTTATGATTTTAGAAAATCATTCAGTGAAATGTATTTCCTGAGCCTGGTAGTTGGTGATCACTTACCAAAAATGGGGGGGTGGTGGGAGAATAAAAATAAACTTGGGAGAATTCATGTACACTTAACCTTTACCGAGTGAGTAATAACAGAAAGGGAATGAAGTGGGCTCTTCTGACCAGCATTTGCACGTGGATTCCAGGAAAGCATCTGGAGTTGCCAAAGCCATTGCAGAGTACTGCCAAAAGGATCCAGCGGCCTCTTGCTAAGGGTGGGGCAAGCAGAAAAGACAGAGTGGCTGTGGATGTGTTTGAAAGCCTTTTTGCCTTCCCTGTGTGTAGTGGCAAGAACACTGGGAAAGGATTGATTATTTGAACACAGAAAGATCTTCTGTGTTTGCCATACCTCCATGTTCAGTGAAGACAATACTAAAATTAAAAATCAGTAAAAGCATTCACGTTAAAAGATTAATCATCTTGGGCTAATGAGATAGCTCAATGGACTAAGCGCCTGCTTAGTCAGGCACAGATACTGAGGCTCGATCCTTGGCACCACAGGCTGCTCTGGCCCCAGCCTCAGGTGTGCTGAGTTACTGAGACCCAGCATGGTGATGCACACCTCTAATCCTAGTGCTGGGGAGGCTAAATACAGGAGGATCACTATGAGTCTGAACTGGGTAGTGAGACCCTGTACCAAATACATTTAAAAAAATTAATCATCCTTTTAGTCAGTAAGGATCTAACTTTACTAATAATTCTATATCCCACATATTTTAAAAACCACTATGACCGAAGAGCTCCCCTTTTAAAGACTAACTGCTCTAAGCCACAATAGGTAGGGCAGAAGGCAAAGTGACAATGTGCTGTGCGAAACTTCACCAAAAGTTAACAGATGCCATCTTGTGATATTTTCCATGAGGATGATGCCATTAAAGTTGTATTTCTTAATACATACCTTGTTTCTCAGTTTGCAAAAATACAACCAAGATTGTCATCCTGCCTTTATTTTCTTCTTTGTATCATCATGTTTGACCCATTTCTTGGTTGTATAACTGCTTGGCCTCTTCTTGTGGGATGACTGGGAGTTTTGTTGGTATCAGGAAATCCCTATCGTGCTGTCAGGCCCATGGGGATGCATTCCTGGTGTTCTTGGCTGATAGCAGGAACAGTGGTTTTCTAGAAGCATCTTTATAGTTTTGTGGAGGCTGGAAATCATTCTGCAGAAAGACTGACTTACACAGATTTGCATTCCCGCAAAGTAAGCACGCATGATCTACTCTCCACATGAAGTGAAGGATCAGCCTGTTCTTTGGTGCCTTGTGGGAGTATCATGAGAGAACATAGAACCAGTAGGAGGTAGGACATTCATTGTGGAGAAGTAGCTTGCATGGCAGTGACTCCTGGCAGATTACTCAGTAGGAGAAGCTGGGATGTTAGGGTCTGGGCTGAGGCTGCTGTCCATAAGCCAGATTTCTCCTTCTTAGAAAATCTTCAGCACTGCTCTGAAGGCCTTGCCTGCTTAGTTTACTATAGACTTTAATCACTTCTACTAAATGTCTCCATAGCCACATCTCAATTAATGTTTTCTTCTAGGGACACTAAATAGGGACAATGTGGACTTATATGTGGGGTGCTTGGACATGATAGATTCTGCCCAACCACTTTGAGGAAACAAACACTGTACCAAGTATTTCCTTTATCCGACTTCTAAGATGCTTTCAGGCTAAAGGGAACTGACCGTAATATTCTTGCCTCCACATGGCAAGTCACCCCTTAATCTTCCTAGTCCCGGGCTTCTTTTTTTTTTTTTTTTTTTTGTCTTTTTGAGTCAGGGTCTCACTATGCAGCTCAAGCTGGCCTTAAGCTCACTTTGTAGCTCAGGCTGGTCTCGAACTCACAACAATCCTCCTGCCTCAGCCTCCTGAGTGCTGGGATTACAGGCATGCGCCACCACGCCCGGCTCAAAACATTTTTTTTTTTTTTTTTTTTTGCACAACCAGGGATTGAACTCAGGCCCTTGCACCTGCCAGGGAAGCACTTATTCCACTGAGCCATCTTCCCAGCCCCCCGGGCTTCATTTTTTGACCACAGATCAAATGCCGCATCTCTCCTGTGTGTCTCCAGTCCTGGTGGGGCCTGTCAGTGTGGCTTCTCAATTGGTTGTTCTACCATTTCTGCTTCCCAGGTGTCTCACCAGAACTCCTCGGTCATCCAATTAGACCCCCCAACACATTTCCTGCTTTGCAGCCCAGCCTTGTCCACATAGTTCCTAGGCTGCTCTTGTCAGTACCTTTGGCTTCTCTCTCCTTAGTTTCTACTTGTTGCTTCTCTCTCTCTCTTTTTTCATCTTCAGCTTGGCATCTGTGGTTCCAGGATTCAAGCCACTGTTTTCTGCTTCCTGAGGTTGCTTTCTGTTACCTGCTCCTCTGAAGCCTCACTCGGACCAACCTGCTGGCCATCCCAGGTTGCCACATACCACTCTCGTGGTTTCCTGCCCACCTTTCCAAGCAGTTCCACTTGAGGGTTCTCCTTACCTCTCCTTGTGCCTCTCCTTGAAGGCTGTTTCCCATGTGGCTGGGCAGGTGTGTATGGAGGGTGCTCTTCCTAGGGCCCATTGTTATTCTGTTTCCTACATTTGGTTTGGAGACTTAGACCTCTGTGGCCTGTCTACCAGCAGCATAGTGTTATTTACATAAATCTATTCCATCATGCTTTCATTTATTGCCAGGTACATTTGGATTTATCATGAGAATCTCAGCCACACTGTGTTCAAGAGCAGTTCACCAGGTGTCTCACCAGAACTCTTTATGTTCCTGTATTATTTAATTGAGTGGCTCACTGTATAGCCAGTTCTAAACTTGAAGTGTAGATAATATTTCTAGATACTCCCTTTCTTCACTTTCAGTCTTCCCTCTGTGTTTCACAAATCTTCCTATTTCTCTGCAGCCCCAATGCTGGTCAGCCATTTTGGATCATTAGAACCTAAGGATCAGGGTAAAATCCCTGAAACCAGACACTCGTAGCCAGTCATTCACTCCCACCCTGATCTGTTCATCAGATTGTAGGAAATCTGAATTATTCCTGATACCCTATCTTCTCAGCCCAGTAGAGTAACACACATATTAAGAAAACAGGCTAGGAACCCAACACTTAAGGAGGCTGAGACAGACAGATCAGAAGGTTGAGCCCCGCCCTGGCAATTTATCAATTCACTGAGTGTTTAGTTACTTCCCTGCTTACTGGAACACATTACTTGGCACCCAAGAATTAAAGGAGAAAAGGTTTGTTTGGATGGTTTGTAGATTTTTCAGGCACCAGTGGACTGGTCCCAAAGCAGGTAGCGTGGCAGAGAGCCTAGAAGAGAAACTGTTTGGGTCATGACTTCTGGATGCAGAGAGAGATAAGGCAGGGGGTGGGGAGGGGGATGGAACCCTCCTGGGCCACACCCCCAGTGACCCACCTTCCTTCAGCCTCCTCCTTCCAGCATCACACTTGAGCCCTCTGATGAATACTATGCCCCATGATCCAGTCACCTACCCCCAACCCCACATGACACTTTAGGGGGACATCTGGGTACAAGCCACAGTGGTCAATAGGAAGGGAAAAGAAGGGAAGGGAGGAGAGAGGAGTAAAGGGAAGGGAAGCGGAGGGGAGGGTAAAAGGAAAGGCAAAAGGAAGGAAGGAAGGAAGGAAGGAAGGAAGGAAGGAAGGAAGGAAGGAAGGCAGGAAGGAAAGAAGGAAGCAAGGAAGCAAGGAAGGAAGCAAGGAAGAAGGAAAGAAAGAAACAGGCAGGGAGGGAACCAGAATGGACGGAAGGAATGAAGGAAGGAAAAAAGGAAGGAGAAAGGAAAGAACAAAGGCAAGAGCCTCAGAAATTAAACAGAAAGTGAGTCTGACACCTACCTGCATGCTGTGTGAGCTGGAAGAGGAGCCTGTTTGAGTTCATCCCATCGTGTGCACACCATATGAGTAGGGAGTGGTCCTGGTGCACTTCCCTTGTAACTGTGCCTCTTGGGCTGCTTCCCTTACACCTGCTCTGTGTGCTTCGGCCACGAGTGCCCCTTCTCAGTTCCGCAGAAGGCACCAGCCTGCCACTGCGCCGGTTAGCCATGCACAGCTCTCTATGCCTGCTGCTCATGACCCCAGGCCCAGATGGCCACATCTCAACGCAGACACCCCTTTCTGAGAACATTCATCGAGCTCCTCTGGTCCTCCCTATACCAGGAGTTCCTGTCCTGCTGTCCTGTGTCTTCCTCCTTGGATCTCTCACTCCCCACACTTCCTCTGAAATGCTCCTTCACTTCCCAACTGCTTCTCCCCAGTGACCACTTATTCCAAGTCCTAAGAGGACATAAACCTCTGTTCAAAGTTCCGGTCCCCATGCTCAGTGCCTGGTGCCCAGAAAAGGTTGGGCACCGAGTAAATTTTTAAGGAATACTTACATCATGCACATACGATCTTCAGAGAAAACTCTTCCGACAACCCAATCAAGTGGTCTTTTACAAGCACGGGAAGCCCCAGCACAAGGTCTTTCTCTTGGCCACAAAATTGAATGTTTCTTACTGTCTCTCTCAAAATCTTGGTTTCATTAAAGCAATCTTTCTATCCCTTCTTTCCACTTCCAGATAGTTCTCATAATGAGTTATAAAGAGTGTATATTAATCCTCAGTGGATTGCATTGTTATGCCTTTGGTGGAGAAAGAACTAATCCTCTTATTAGCACTGCTTGGGAAGAAATTTCTAGGTATATTTTTAATAATCTCTATTCATAGGGAACTACTTTGCTTTTCTATCAAGTTTTTGCAGTTTTTTTTTTTTAACAGGTCTACGTGTTGAAAGAAAGTTCACAATTTTTTAAAGGAAATGTGGCCCTTTTCATTAGCTCCTCTTACCTCACGCTGTCATGGACTGGAGCGAATTTGTAGGCGGTGCAGCTACAGGAAAAGTAATCCTGTCATTTACACTTTCAGGCTGCTATGCTTTCCAGAAAACTTTTTCCGTAGGTTGTGAAAGTGATTAATCTGCCTTTAAAACTGACAAAAAGGTTCTCTGATAAGAGAAAAAAATTAAATGAGAGGGCTTTATTTTTCCTTGAAAAAGTAAGCTGTTCTTGCCAATTTTAGCTTAGAAAATAAATCCAGATTTCATTCTTGTAAATTGTGGTTTAAGGGTGTGCTGGGGATGTGTACGGGGGGAGTGTCTGGTCATGATTTAAAACAATCGAGGGACATTTTCTATTTAAAGTATGCCTTTTGTCTACTGGCATGGCTCGTCCTGCATGCGAGAGCTGAATTATTCATATCTGCATCCTGTTCCTTCTTTTTTTTTTTTTCTTTCTTTCATTTTTCTATATTTGGGCCTATATTTTCAATACTTACCATACCATTTTACTTCTTGGCCCCAGATCCTTTTAACCAACCCCTTTTTAACATTAGAACTGATGAAAATGGCCTCAGCAATCTTCTACAGTGAGATCTCCTGTTTCACTGAAAAACTACATGCACATAAATTATGATGCTTCTTAAAACTTGGAGGGGAAGGGCCATTGATATAGCTTAGCGGGTTAAGAGCCTGCTTAGGCAAGTAGAGGGACCAGGTTCGACCCCCTGCACCACAGGCCACTCTGGACCTGTCTCTGGCGATTCTGAGCCAGCCACCGAGTCTGGAGGTGGTAATGCATGCATGTAACCCAAACACTGGGGAGGCTGAGACAGGAGGATCATGAGTTTAAGCTGTGTAGTGAGACCCTGTACCAAATATGTAACAAAACAAAACAGAAAACCTTTGACAGGAGCAGTTAATTAATATAATTGAAATGATGGGTCCCTTCTTGATGATTTTAGATATTAAATATTTCCTTTCTTTTTATTTTTAATTTGAAAAATCATTTTTCCCTTAAGGACTGGCCAATGAAATTGGAATTTGATTGCCTTTTGGAAGGAACTCTTCATTTTTTCTGCTAACTTACAGGGCCAAATGAATGAATAACATTGCATAATATAATTAAACATTTTTATGGTTCTGCACAGAATCTGCAACTAATTTATTAGAGAACTCAGAGCCTTCAAAATGGTAGAGTAGTGTGCTGAATAGAGTAACTTAGTGGCCATTAGATTTAAAAAACAAAACAAAACAGGATCTCCCAGGTTTCCCAGGCTGAACTCAACGCTCCTGGGTTTCAGGGATCTTCCCTGCACTCCACCTCCAGGATGGCTGGGACTGCAGATGGCTGCACCACGGGCACTGCCTCCACACCTGAAGGCCTGCTTTGTGGAACAGGTTCTCACAGATTATTAAAATGTGGTCTTGATCCTCTTCTCTTTACGTTTTTTCTACTCCTGAGCTGAAGCATTTTATTTTGAGTTATGTCAGGTTATTTTGCTCTTCTTCTTCCTCTCCCCCTGTGACAAGCTGACTAAGTGCTAACTCAGGGAATCCAGTGGGGATGATTTTACCTCTGCTCTGCCAGCACTGCATCCCTGTGAGGAAGGGGGAGACAGAGAAAAATGGCCTGTGCTCTACCTGCATGGACCCACACCTGAAAGTCAGGGTGCTTTGAGTCTTAAGTTGAGGTGCACAAATCACTTTGCCCCTAGGCTACCACAGAACCAGATTCTAGAATTCTGAAGTTAAAAATGTCAAAACCGTTTACAATTGAAAGTCTGCTAAGTATCTGTGTATATTTCTATGAGTATGTTAGAAAATATAGAAAACATGTAGATGTGTTTGTTTTATATCTGAATCACCAAGATGTTTTCTATGTTTTGTTAAATGTGTATAAAATTCACACACTACCTACCTATTTACCTACCTACCTACCTACCTGTCTGTCTGTCTGTCTGTGTCTGTCTTGTCTTGTCTTTCTGTCTGTCTGTTTAGGTCTCAATGAGCAGCAATTTTAGATAACCCTGTTGTGCCTTTTCTATAGAGCATTACCTGTGACTGTGTCTTGGAATAAAAGTTTATAGCTATTTTGGAGAAGGTCTCTCTGGGGTAAGATAATATGTAAGGACCCTTTGCGTTCTACTTTAGACAAAATGAGGTAATTGCTGCCTAAAGCCACGTGTGAACGTAGGTTTGTTACAGGTTTAATGGCAATGTGCAATAACCTTTAAACAGTGGGAAGGAATGGCCCCTTTGGCATTTTATTGTTGTTGTTAAGATTAGCTGTCTTAATATAAATTGCCTGCAGTGTTTCTAATTTGGAGATACTTTGATTTGATATTTTTAAGGAGGAAAGGGTCTATACATATCATGGAAGTGTCTTTTTCTTAACTAAATGCCAGCAACAAAATTTAAACTGAAAAGTAGTCAGGAAGCAATGGTAATGAGATATGATTATGGTTTAGTGGAAAAAAGAAAAGCCCTGCAGGGAACAGTATGAGTACAGTAAATTATGAATCACTACTAAATAGGTCTCATTAGTCCACATTGACTGTGCTTAATTGACATAAAAAAAAAAAAAACAAACTGCGGAACTTTGTGAAGTCTATCGAAGACAACTTGGCTGAACTAATAAAAGTCATTAGAAAGTCTGTTTACAGAGATAGAAATGGGGGTCTATAAAGCCTTGTCTGTTTCACTAGTAAAATGCCTTAGAAAGGCCTGTGTAAGGGAAATGGACCTGCAGAATGCTGGACTGTACGTGACAGTTGTTTCTGAGTTTCTGCCCTTGTCCTCACTGGCGTGTCCACCCTACGGCACTGAGTGAAGAGGAATTATATTGGGCCACAAATAAAATCCATAGTATCATTCACATATATAAATAATAAAACTTCATTTTCATTTTTTTTTACAGCTGTGTCAAGTGCATGGCTTTGGGTTGGATATGCCTTTTTGATATATTTCTACAAAGTACAATGGGATTGAAATATTTTGCAAGAAAAGTTGATTCTTCTAAGGCCTGGAGTATCAGAGGGCATTTTTAGTGATTGTTTGTTTCCCTGTTACCCTACAGTCTGCGATTCAGCATGCCAGATGCTAAATTCTGTCAGCATAATGCATCTTTAATTAAATATTCTATTTGCAGTACAATTAATAATGTAGTCTGTTTCCATAACTTTGTTAAGAAATTACCATAATTTTTATATAAGAGGCTAATAAAAAGCCAATATGATTTGAAACAGCCTTTCCTAAAGTGGTTACATGCTTTGTGCCTGTTGAATTTGGAATTTCGATTAAGAGATCCTGGAGCAGAATTATCTGATGCAGTGTACTTGGAACTTTAAGGCATCGAGTGATCTTCCAAGATCTCCTATTAGTTTGCTTCCTTTAAAATGAAATAGATTTCTTGTTTTTCAGGGAGCTCACTCACTGAGAGGCTTAAGGAATAATTTACTTTCTTGTTTTTTTGCACCTATACTCCTCCAGTTTCTCTCAAAACCCCAGCATCGTAAACAATGACAATTCTTAGTATACAGGACATTGGACTGTGATGGCTTTTAATGAATGGGAGGCCATGCTTCTGGTTCCGTGGTACGCTGATGTTGTTTTAATTCTCACAATGTGTTAACATGATAATCAAATTCCCCTAGCTGTCCTATGAGGAAAGAATTTTAAATTGTACTACACAAGGAGAAAGAACTTTGAGGCTTAAAAATAACATTATATTTTAAACTGAGATTGCCTCTGTGTGTGCAATAGTGCACACAAAGGTGGTAGTAGGGTTTTAATAAAGCCACATGTTGCAAGCTGCTTTTTCAAAACTTCTAAGATGTTACCCCCTAGACAAACAGAAGTAATTTGCAGCAAGGGAGTGTGTGTCCTTACTGTTTTCTGCCCAGCCTGCCCAGGGGTTGGGGTTGGCATGGTTTGTGGTGTTGGGGATTGAGCCGTGGTCCCTGTGCACTTGCTTAAGCAGGCGCTGTAGACCGCTGAGATATCTCACCAGCCCCTGTGTCCTTATTCTTAATGTAACAACACTTCTCTCTCTTCACAAAGTAATTGCTTTCCCCATAATGTGCTTTTGTTTTTCTAAATGTTGAGCAGTGTGTGTCTCTCCCCTGCCCTGCTGTGCCCCTAATACTTGTCCCTTAATTTCATCAGCATAGTTGCCAGCTGAAATCAACCCCAAATGTTGCCCTTCACAATTTGTCCTAGTAGAGTTTGCAGACCTCTTTCCAGGGTTCACTTTTCTAGTGTAAGGAGCTAGATGCAGAACAGCTTGGGCCCCACAAAGTCTCAGTGCAGCCCGGAGCATTGCTCTGACCTTGGCCAGGTTGCTTGTGTGCCTAGATCTCAGCTTTGTAATGCACAGGATAGAAGTGAAACTCCAGCCTTGGTCTCAAGATGTTTGATGGGGACTGTCTCCACATTCTTGCTGTACTTTAGGCTTCAGCCTCACACCTGAGTCTCTGTTCACATCATTTGGTGCTTTCCTTCACTTCACAGATGGGTGTGCGCATGCATAGGAACACGATCTGCCTCTTGCAGGAGGTTTGCCTGTCCCCAGAGCAGAGGGGAGGCATTGTGTTTTGGAAAACTCTAGTGGTTTGTGCCTCCCAGATTGGGGATAACCCATCTCAAAGCTTAATATATTTCTCTATATCTTAACATCAAATGCAGGGCAGGAGAGATAGCTCAGCAGTCTAAGTGCCTGCCTGGCAAGCCCTTGGGTTCAATCCTTGGTACCACATGCCATGCTGGCCCTGGATGAAGCCGGCCACCTGATACATACCTATAATCCCAGTGCTGGTGAGCCTGAGAGAGGAGGAGTACTACGACTGTGAGCTGTGTAGCGAACTCTGCACCAAATAAATAAATAAATAAATTTTAAAAACTAAAAAAAAAAAAAAATTATCAAGTGTAGGTTATAGATAATTTTCAAGTATACTTTGGTGTTCGGTTTGGGTGTAAACTCTGTGAGTTCTGGGCTGTCCAGTGTCCTCTGAATTTCTCCTGACCTCAGAGAAACCAGTGCCTTTGCTTGTTTAGTTAGGAAGGGGTGATTCTGTGTGCACGCGCGCACGCACACACACACACACACACAATTAGATACACATTTGAGGGTGCACAATCTGATCCCTTATTTGCGCACTGAGACTAGCACTTCTGGGTATTGCCAAAGGTCTGAGCATTAGGAGGAACCTTGGTAAGAAATGCAGGTAGTCCCAGTGTGAGCCACATGTGTGCCTCTTTTGTTCTGCTTTCTCCTTCATTTACCTCTGAGTGTTGCAAAACACTCAGCAATTCCTTATTTAAAGGAAAAGGAAAGTGGCTGTGTCGCATTTGTCAGTGAGTGCCATTCCTTACCACTTGTAATCAGATCAGTAGCATATTTCCAAACATATGACTTAGGCACATGAATACTGTCTTTGTGAAAATCGTGGAAGAATCTCAGTGATAATCTTAAATACTACTTTACCATTGAAATCTTTTGAGGGTCAAGCTAGTTTTATTTTATTTTATTTATTTTTTTACCCAAAGAAATCTTTATTTTTTAAAAAATAATTTTATTGAGAAACAAATAGCAATGAAACAGTTTCAAAACCAATTAGTAGAAGAATTTTGATAATTTATACAATTCAAAATATTGTCTCAATCGTTATTCATTGTGCAACATGAAGACATGATATCCTGTCCACAATCACTATCAGAAAAAATTTTTTCTATTCACTGAATTAAGAGAAAGCTGTATATCTATCCTAACTATTTTGAATGTGCAGATACAAAATGGTCATTCCTTTATATCCTCTTTTTTTGTTTAGTTTTGTCAGACATGGGTATCCCATTGTCATTTAAATATTTATTGTAGGTTTGTGAATTCAGCAAAATATCCCAATATAGTCCAATAGTTTTAATTTTAGATGTTACAGCTACTTTTTGACCAAGCTTCTTTAAAAAGAAAGCATAAAAAATAATGATTCATGTTGAATGTGATTACTATAACCCTAGTGTACTTGGAAGCTAAGATAAGAGGACTGCCATGGATTTGAGGCCAGCTTGGGCTACACTGTGGGTTCAAGGCCAGTCAGAACTACACAGTGAGATTCCTTCTCCAAAATGAACACAAAAGGATAGATAACAGTTTCCACTAGGGCTTATTATATTACTTTAAAAGTCCATGAATGTACTTACAAAGTAAATATTATTTAGAGGTATGAATAGAACTTGTATAGACAGTTCCATTTTAGAAAATGAAGGTTTTGTTTTTGTTTGAGATATTTTTTCTTGACTTTTTAAAATCTGATTCTTTCATGCTAAATAATCATTCATTCATTCATTCATTCATGGGCAATAATTGTGGTATCCCAGGTCCAGGTAAACAAACAAAAGAAAAAAAGACAAAGAGAAGAAAGAAAAGAAAAGGAAGGAAGGAAGGAAAAATACCAGAAGCACAGTTCGCTTCATAGTACTATTGTAGGTTCTATTGTCCTTTTGTAGATGTTCCATGTTTACTGATAAGACATCTAGAAAATTGTAGTTTTTTTGTTTGTTTGTTTTGAGTTAGGATTTCCAGATGTAGTTCCTGCTTTTCCTTGAACCACTGTGTACCCCAGGCTGGCCTGGATCCTGCAGTGATCCTCCTGCCTCAGCCTCCCAAGTGCTAGCATTACAGGCATTTGACACCATGCCTGGCTAGTTCTTTCACTTTAAATGCAGATGTAATAATATAATTAGTTCACCTCAAGTTTACTTACACACCCCAGTGCCATGCAAGAAACTGATGGGGAATGGACCTCAGACCTGTGCCTGAGGACAATAGAAGTCGTGAGCTGTGTGGTAGCCTTGCTCCAAGCTGCATGTAAGAATGCAGACCCAGTGGTCCTACAAGGCCCCACAGTGACCTGGGCCCACCAGTGCCTTCGTTGCTCAGCTCAGCACCACAGGTTGTCAGTTTTCTGTTACATAATTTTTACAAATACAAATTAGTGGTCTTTTCACATCTCAAATCCCCAGTTTTAGCCAAAATATTTAAAACTGAGTATACTCATGAAGTATATGTGTGACACTTTGGGAGTTAGTTGTCCTGTTGCTCTTCAGTATTTTTCCTCTCCCTCTGAGAGTTCCTCTAGGAAACTTTTTGGTCAAAGATGATTGTTAGAATCAGAGACAAGGTTTTCTCATTGAATTTTAGCCACACATGAAATTGTTCAGGTCATGTGGGCTTCTCTGCTGTGTGCCTCCACGACATTGCTCAGCCTCTTTGTTGAGACTTGTGCATGAACATTGTGTTGCCTGGACAACCAAAGAAAGCAACAAACAATCACAGACTCAATCACAAATGTAAAGAGCAGCACCTAAGCTGATGATCAGAGCCGAGCCTTTCATTTGAACATGAAACTGATCCATGATTTCTTTTTCCCGCCTTCATTCTGAAACCCTTATTTAGCATCTTTGTCAGAAAGACTCTTTGGTGCTTGTTTATTGGGCTTGTACCAAATCAGATACAGTTCTTTGCTCCACTGCTGTTCACATTAGGAATTACTGTTCAACAAAGGAGGAGATGCTAGAGAAAGATCTTCTGGCTTAGAATGTCTTCCAGTCTAAGCAGTGTTTCTCCAGCAGCCTTTTACTTTCAAATTCTGTCCCTACTTAGGGCCCTCCTTACCTGCCCTGAGAACTGCAGGGCTTCTCTGGTGCCTCCAAGTTAAGTGCCACTCAGCCATCTGGCAGCAGATTAGCAGTTCTGTAATACAAGCTGACACAGTCCTTCTACACCTGGTTTCCTGACATTGTACCTGTTACAGAAGTAGAAAGGAATGTGATAATAAAGAAATATCAACAATGACTCTTCCTCAGATGTTCCATCTGAACTGTTGTCTAGAGACAGCAAAGATTTTGGAATTTAATATCAGAGGGTTTGAAAGTGAGGTATTTGGCATGGGTCTGACCAACATATATATTGCATGGCTGATTGAAAGATTAGCATCTGATGTACATGAGAAGTGAGTGGGTGGCTACTTGACAGTTTTTAGACATTCATGCCTGGCATTTTGATGTGCTGTTGCATCTCTTGGAATTCTTATTGTTAGAAACAAACAACTCTGTGAAGAGAGTATAGAAAAATTTAGGAGAGTGTGGAATATATTAGTGTGTTGCATTCTGGTTTTTGATTTAAAATTAAATATCTCTGTAGGAGATTATTGCATTGGAGTGCTTATCTGCTAAGACAGATTGATTACTTGGTTACCACGCTGAAAACAGCTTCCCTGAGGAATCTAAACAATTGGTGGATCCTTGACATAACATTAAATGAAATAAGATATAAAACTGCATATAACTGGAGCACATATTTGCACCAACACTTATACCAGCCACACTTATGCACACATATACCACATACAGATATATGTGTGTGTGTTGCACTAAGTAATTGCAAATAAAATCATTAAAATGTGACAGCTGTTATCGTGAAGTTTTACGTCAAGAGTTTTTTTTAATATTCTAATTAATCTTAGTATTTCTCGACGTTCTACAATGACTATCACTGTTTTTATGAAGAAACTGTCTCTCATGGGAAGTGTGCCTGGTTCTCCCATTCTCCACACTGCGAAAGAGAAGAAAAAATTGATGTCATTTTGTTCAGGCACCATTAAAATGCCATGTAGAGACACAAGTAAATACAAAGTTTTACTACTATAATAATAACGATGATGATGATGATGGCAATGATGATAATAAAAATAAACAAAGAGTTCTTTCCCTCGCTAAACATGGTACTCTTGAGAAACTGCTTTTTTTTTTGGAATTTATTATTATCATTGTTGTTGCTATTATTATTTACTGCTGGGATAACGAGTGAAGAAATTTAGCAATATAACAAACAACTCTAATATCTACCTCTGATGCCTAAGATCATTTGAGAATTTTTTCTTTGTTTTCTTTTTCTTCTTGTAGTGTGTGTCCGCCTCACTCTGCACACACAGCCACTTGTCCACAATTAATGGGATAGCTGACGCTGCATATTGTCTTCTTGAATTTCTTTAATGCTGTTTGTTCTGAAACTCAGAGGCTCCCCCCATTCACATATATGGACAAATGAAGCTCAAGAAAACAGAATAATTTCATACTTGAACACAGCCATTCATTCATTTGTTCACTCACTGCTTATGATCATTGTTGTCTTACCGTAGCTTAATTTGTGGGCTACCAAATTTTAATGGTTATGTGAAGCTGACAGAAGAAATACCAGAATGTAACCCTTACTCTTGAGCTATACTTTAGGACTGTTATGCTCTACTTTGAAAATGCATATGAACATGCTAGGTGATTGCATTGTACATGGAAGGACAAGCTAGAAGATGTTTGAATTCAACTGCTTTTGTGAAGTTTGAAGAAACCTTTTCAGCAGGCATCTTGAGGGTGAAGTAGCTGAGTCACACAGATAGGAATGTGCCTGATAACTTTCACTAGTGCAGAGTACAATGAAAGACCCAGGCCTTTCATCTGTGAAGCCAGTGTTGTTCAGCTAGCTGGATTTTAGGTCCGTGTTTAAAAAATAAATGGGTTGCAGTAGGAGCATTATGTTCCAAGTGGGGTTTGTGAGACTTCTGGGAATTGTAGAAGTTTCCACTGTTTTTTTTTTTTTTTTTTTGCCTGCTTACTTGGCTACGTGTGCAGTCACTAAGGCCAGGAATGGTAGCCTTTTATCCTGTAACTGGCAGAATCTATGGAATTTAAAAGGCAGAAGTTACGACTGTATGAGGGGCTATTTTCTAAAAGAAATTCTGAAGTCATACATTTAGAGCCAACTGAATACCCGGTCTCTTTGCTTTTGGGTGGTAACAAAATTCACTATTCTGTTTGGAAAAAAAAAGATATTTGGGATTTTTTTTTTTTCTTTTCAATCAAGCTGTTTTGCTTTAAATGTAAGTATATATGCTTATTTTGTAAAATGAAAGGAAGCAAAATAATTTACAATCCTACTATCCATAGTTACCTACTGCTTGTAGTTTTTCTTTCTTTTAGTCTTATTGCCATATTGGAATTTAATCCTATTCTGTGTGCAAGTTTGCATCCTGTAATCTTCTGGAAACATTGTAGCATAAAGAGATTAAACATCCTGTAATATCTATAGATTATGAGATTTGTGAAAACAAATCTTGAAAACAGTGCAAAAATGAAAAGGATATCAATTTATATGCTACCGCAGAAGGCCTCAGAAGGCAAAATGTACCTGCTATCTGAGGCAGTCCTTCACATGCTTTGAGCTACCTGCAAACGTTGAATTAGTTCAATCAAATCGTTTCATTTTACAAAGAGGAAATGGAGAACCAAAGCATGATACAAGAAAGTGTGTTCAGGCCCAGTATTTCCAGGCCTTATTCCAATTTAAAATTGGGTGCCAATGAATATTTATGCTGAAATTTGCTATTGTTTGCTATTTCAAAAGGAAAAGGATAAGCTGGCTCTTTATTGTAGCTTCCTCCACCAGAAGGGACATCTCAAAGAGCTGAACTCTACCATTTGGGTCCTCTAGTTAAAGATGAATTCGTCAGTGGTTCTGATTCATTATCCATGGCCAAGACCCCTCTCCCATAAACCATTCTCAAATTTCAGCTCATGAGATCTGTATAGTGAGTATAACATCTTATTACTCCAATTCTAGGATATTTATTGACCTATGATCTGAACTATCCAATAAGCTACATCACCAAGATTTGAAAAATATGATAGAAAATAACAAAGGATATTTTGGGGGCCATTTAAACATGACTGTTGCTCCTGTTACTGTCATTTTTAAGAGGGTCATTTATTATTGTAAAGCATGTAGCTCATTGCCCTGCACCTCTGATGCTATAAACACAATCTTGCTTTTAAATAGTTGTCCCCATCATAGAAGAGGGAGCTGATCTACAATGTGTGCTCAGTGATTGAGTGACAAAGACAGGCTGAGAAAGACCCTGGCTTGCAGGCTGCCCCTCTCTCCTTCCCTCCCCCCTCCCCCTTTCAGGCCATCCTTACTATAAGAAATGGATCTACCCCCTGTGGTCACTGCAGGATTTATCTGGGCACTTGCTGAACCTGCTCACAATTTATTTTTATTTCTTCCGATAGACGTGGATTTGGCACGGGAGAGTGAATTCTTTCTGGAACAGCAGATGTGCCTGGTACCCTCATTTGCTGTAACCATTTGTGCTGTGGTTGAAAAAAAAAAAAAAAAAGAGTGCAGAATTGTTGAAGGGGGAGGGTTAAAAAACCAGAGCCATTTTAGTGATTATGCAAAGTTAGAATATGAGTAATTTTGCTGCAGTTAGTCATTATGTGCTTTCATAGCTTATTTTACAAGGATAAAGGGATGTGTACAGGTTTGGTGAATAGAGCTCTTATTTGTCCTTAATAGTCACTTTTTATGAAAACATTTTCTACCCTTCCTCCTACTTGGTGGCAAAAGTGCTCTCTCCTTAGAAATTATACCCTTCTGTGATTCAGCCCTTTTATCCTTCTACAATAAGTGGACAAAGAGCCTCCATTTCTGTGAACAAATATGTTAGGAGAAAAACTTTCTTCTCCTCTACAATGTACAATGCAGTTGACATATATTCAAGTTATAATAATACAGCGATCATTTTAAAATGAGCATGTTTTCTAAAGTGAAAAAAAAACTGAGCACACATCTAGTGACTCTGCTATGAGCATAATGTGCTCCAAATGTGGTGTCCTTTCAATATTTCATATGAAACTTTTAGTACGCTTTAGCAGATTTGCCTCATGGAGTTCTCTAAGGACTCTACCGTGCCACCTATTCTATTCCTTTTACAGTCTGCTTCCTTCGAGAATGGCGGTCTGTCTGTTTGCACTGATGCAAATGTAGCCTTGTGTGCGCTACTGCTTCCCTTGCTCAATTCCCCTGCTCTTTTGGAAGCCCCGGTGTGAAAGCACCACAGCTGAACTTGCCTGACTTGGCCTTCTGGGTCATCTCCACACATGCAGTGTCTCTCCATGGAGGTCTACTGTTGTCGAAAACATAACAGAGTGTGTTACCTTTTGGTGGACTTGTTAGTAAATCTAGCCATTCTAGTATAATGACAAGTGGAAATGTTCATATTGATGTGTGCAAAAATGGGTTTTGTCTTGATTATTTCAAGGCCTCATCCTTGAGCAAATCTTTCTTGAGCCTTTTTGCTTAAAGTGAAGATGAAAATTTACTATCTTCTCTTTCATGTCTGATACCTCATGAGTCTGTGAAGACTCTTAAGTTTTGATTATGTACAAATAAAGCACCTTTATTTCCTCTTTCTTTTAAAGATTTCTTTATGAGTGCATCTGCCTCAAATAACTGTTTTCAGACTCTAGTCTCAAAGGTGGTCACATTTTAATCTCTATTTCCAACCTCTATAGTTCCACAGTGAAAAATCCCAAAAGGAACTGCAGGCTTCCAGCTGGGAAGTGCTGTGCTATATTCATTTTTCAATAAGAAGGTGTACCCTTTTTATCCATCCTCTGTCTTTCAATGTCTTCAGAGAACCAGGAATAGGTTGGGATGGCTGCTTTTATTAGTGTAGTTGGTCATGACTCAAAAGTACTCACCAAGCTCACCATAGTTTGCTGCCTACAGCTAAGAAACACAAATGCATACAGAAGTTTTAAATATTAGATTGAATTGCAAACCTCTTTAGTATGGTTATGGATTTGAATTTACAATACTATAGTGGAGGGATAGAGAAGAGTTATTCTGCTACTAATTAACCCAACTACTTCCATTTACTCAACTACTACTATTGATATTCTGTGTTATTCAGTGTTTTTTCTCTCATGGGATTAGTCCATATCATATTATGAAAGCAACTCTCATTGCCTGAATGGAAAGTTAAGGGGAATCTGTTTCCAGTGCCTAAAGGTAGTGTGTTGAATTAGAAAGATCCCCATGAAGCCTGGGGAAAGAAGTTACATACAAAGAATCAAAGCAGTCGGGAAGCAATGGACAGCGCTGACTGAACAAGGCTGCCACACATTAAGAGGGCGTTAGTGGTGACACCGCACTTCAGCATGCAGAATCGAGGCTGGCTTCCCAGAAACAGTGCCGTTGGATTTGAAATCTGAGTGCTGAATCCTAGCTAGAGTTGGGAGATGGAAATCAGATGAAAACGGTACAAATCCAGGGTAAGCACAGGAACCCTGTGCTGAGTCCCATCTGGAGGAAGGAAGAGACTAGATTGGTAAACAGTGCCACGATTCCGTCTAAAGGGATTTGGACTTTATTCTAAAGGCAAAGAAGATGCTTGGAAATGTTTAATACAGGAAGACGAGGATCACGTTGGCGTCGCTGTGGTATCCTGGCGGCCTTGTCAAGAACACGTATGAGAGGAAAAACAAGAGGGTGGTTTGCACAAAAGAAGAAAGTCCTGCAAAACTGCACATGCAAGTGTGTTTATGTTTGTCTGGGTATTTCTTTCACTGAACTGAGTCGGCAAGGATAGTGGACTCCAGTAGGACACCAGCAAGCTAATAGAATAAGAAATGTCGCAGAGTGTGAGTGCTCAGACTCAACCTAGCTTGCAGCATCACAGAGAGTAAAACACAGCGCCGCCATGTTTATACGTCCAGTCACTTTGCTCAGTCTGAGTTATTTAACAGCCTTAAAATATAATGAGCTTGCATAGTTTTTATCAGTATACATATGTTCTTTTATATTATTTTTCTCTATGTATTATTTTCAGTACCTGTTGCCCTCATTTCCACGGGACTAATATTCCACTAGATCAGTGTATAATGATGTCCTTAACCATCGTGCATTTTTTTCTTAACATAAATACCATAATTTGGGAGCATTTTAATAGCTCTTCTTTGCAAGCTCGTAGGCCAAAATAATTATTCCAGCACTGCTTCCAGTCATGTAAAAGCGCACCTGTACTGTTTTCATTGAGGTTTTTTATTTCTTGACTAAATGGTTCAGTTCTCAGTATTTTCCACTAAATCCTTGGCCTGATTGGAGAAGAATGCTGAGAGCATTTACAGGAAAGATTTAGAAAATAACACTGCTTGCCATGAGAACAGGCCCCTTTTCAGAACATTCCTAGATTAGAGAACCCTCTCGAATTGGATTACCCTTTGATGCAGTGACTCTTCCAGTGCCAGGAAAATGCATACTAGTGACTACATGTCCTGTAAGATCTGCATATTTATATAGTGGTGCACGGAGCCTTCACATGTTAAAACTGATGGCACACCTTGGGGAAAGCTATTTGACAGAGAGTGAGCACCTCTTAAAATACTAGCTCCATGGCTTTCAAATAACCTGCTCTTTACTCAAGTTTGTGAGTACAGGGACTTGCCTGTATCATTACTTTGTTTAATATTTAAGGAGGAAGAAATAAAGAATTTTGTGGTAGCATCTGAGTGTTCCCATTTGGCTGATTTTATTTCTGGAAAAAAACAACTTGACATGCTGCTGTTAATGTCTCTGGTAATCCAGGGACCTTCTTGTCTTTAAGATATTTTGTACTTGATCAGGACTGCTGTGAGAATTAATTAAGTGAGAAAAACTTTTAAGATGAAAATTGCTCTGGAGTGCCACACTGGACCGTATTGTTCCTGCTATTTCTGCCTCCGAAATTATTAAAGATAGCCTGTCACTAGCTGTAGTGTGCTTGCAGAGCACAAGATGGAGAAAGGAACAAGAGCAGGTATGTCGCACAGAAGTAAGATATTTATGCCTGCATCTCTCTGACAGGAACTATGTGGCGGGCTTATGAGGAGTGTGTGTGTGTGTGTGTGTGTGTGTGTGTGTGTGTGTGTGTGTGTGTGTACATGAGAGGGAAAGGAAGAGAGGGTGTGTATGGTTTCCATGTCCGTGGAGCACTGAAAACAGTTTGTGTGGTGTCCCTGTATTGGCACCAAGGTTTTGAACTCAGTGGCACCAGTTAAAATTGTGTTTCAATTTTGAGAGCAATATTTGAGTTTTACCTCATCCCCAGGTTTCTGCTGCCATTGCTGAAGTTGTTTTTAAAAAACCCAGCTGTCAATAAAGAGCAAAATAATAGGTAGATTGAAGTGTGGAGATAGATCGTTCTCAGGTAGGATCAGGAAGTGCGGGGGTTGGGGAGGAAGGAATCAGGGTGTGCTATGCCCAGGCTCAGACCCTCACCAGGCCTAAGTGGGCTACACAGTCTACTAAGAAGAAAACACAAAAAGCAAGAAAACAAAAAGTTTTCATATTATGTCACGCATCACAAAATTTTAACCTTTTCAATTTGTTTGCGACTTTTTTTTTAATATTTTACTACCTACTTTCCTTTTTTCAGTATATATACACACAGAAACTAGAACACTATGCTGATTCTGTTTGATTTTCCTTAAATAATATATATTTCTCATGCTTACTTTACTTTTATTCACTTTTTTTTTGTATTTTAGAAAGGGTGTACAGGGTGCTCAGGGTCTCACTACTAGTTTGGATTCATAGTGATCCACCTATTTACAGCCTCCCAAGATCTGGTATTACACCCAGTCTCAATCACTGTCTCAGAACACCTGGCCCCTGTGCCTGCTTGCATTTCTTTAATCTGCTGAGCTATTTGTCTGACCCTTCATACTTATTTGAAATATATATATATATATCAAATAATATATGATAAATACAATATATACAAATATATATGATAAATACAGTATTTGTATACATAAGTAATTTATATTTCATACATATAATATATAGAAATGGGGTTTTATGTTTCTTTTCAATGCATATTTCTTTGACTGAAAAACTTTGAAAGTGTAGAAAATAGGAAGAATATACAGAATGCCTACAAATTTCCTCCTTAATGTAAAACGTGTTCTATTTTGCGAATAAACCATTCTATTATAAATATGTACATATACTTATGTGAGGCACAAGTGGTATCTTTGTTGATTAACAGATAGGAAACAACTCTTACTATCCTGGCTTTAAAACATAGAATAAATGATATATTTTCATTCTCATTTAATATTCTGTCATGGTAAAACACAGTGTGCAGGCAGCTGTCCCTAGCATTTTCAGGGCTGTGTGCATTCGCGTTGTCCTGCTGCTGTCATCCTGATAGTTTGCCACCCTTTCCTCCTGCGCTGCACAGCCATGGCTATGAGCCACAGCTCCCCTGTCTCCACTGAGCCCTGCAGCCACTGTTCTGCTTTCTAACTTGACGAACTCAAGTATCTCAGGCACTTTCTCAATTGAAACCATACGTGGTCTCTTGCACTGAGCATGATGGAGTCATCAGGCTTCATCTCCTTGCAACATGTGTCTGAATATATCTTGTCCCAGGTGCACTGCGGCTTATTTTTTGTCCACCAGTGGAAACTTAGGTTGCTTCTTTCTTTGGCCCTTGGGAGGTAATGCCGCTATGTATGTGTGAATGCGATCATGTGAGTGTTTGCATCCTGCCTTTAATTCTGTTAGATATAGATCCACAAAGAGAATTCCTTGGTTTCTTACAAGTTTTAAATACTTTCAAGCCAGTTTCTGTGGTGGTGCATGCTGATAATCCCAGCACTCAGGAGGCAGAGGCAGGTGGGGAGGATTGCCATGAGTTCCAGGCCAGCCCACAAGACACAGCGAGACCATGTTTCAAGAACCAACATTTTTTTTCCCCATTGAATAGATTTAGTGTCCTCATAGGGATTCCATTATATTACTATGACTTGTTTAAATAGTTCATGTTATGGCTGTTAAAATTCCTAATAACATTAATTTTCATACACTATATTCCAGTGAATATGTCTTGAAACGAAGGTCATATGCTGTATATGATGATTTCCTCAGCCTATATTTCTAGAATGAGCTTCCTGCTTTAATGGGTGTCTGTATTGTTAGGTTCCTAATGCCATCAAAGTTATGTGTGTGGAGCGGGGCGTGGTGGCACATGCCTGTAATCCCAGCACTCGGGAGGCTGAGGCAGGAGGACTGTTGTGAGTTCGAGACCAGCCTGAGCTACAAAGTGAGCTTAAGGCCAGCCTGAACTGCACAGTGAGACCCTGTCTCAAAAAGACAAAAAAAAAAAAAAAAAAAAAGTAATGTGTGTACAGACTGCCCAATAAGATCTCATTGAAACGAGCAGGAACAGATTATCCACATCTAAATCATGCACATTTTTGGAGGCTGTCCTTGGAGTCATGCTCTCTGATTGCTCTCAGCCCCACATATTTCACCAGTCCTTTGCCCCACATATTTCACCAATTTTATTGGAATGGAGCTGTTTGTTTCTTTGTTTTCTTTACCCATGTCTTTATCATACATTTCTTTTTTAAGAAAACTATGTAAAAAAAAAAAACAACAACTATAGATAAACTGAAGGTGTCTTTTTCTGAATATATGGCCTATCTCTATCTTTAATTGCACCAATTTCCTCCACTTCTTTTTAAGAATCTCGTGCATGTCCCTGGCCTTCAGTCCTATCCAGCCACCAAGTTGGTGCACATCTCAGAGATTATGCCCATGAGCTTCCCCAATTCTCTCTGAATTTTGTGTCTAATTAATTCTTAGGAATCCCTTATATCTTAACCTGAGTGTCAAGTCTGAAGCCAGCTTTGCCTGGCTCTTCTTCCACCTCAGGCACCATAAATGCTCCCCTCTCTACACATGACAGTTGCAAATATCTGCATGCACACAGGAAGAAATGGGTCTCTTTATATGATGCTTTGCTAATGGCTTCCTTGAACACAGTGCACGGTAGGCAGTAACTGATACCTAACAGATGAAAGACCGTCTCCTGAAAAAGAATGTGTTTCTGTTCCTAGCACTAAAACACACTTCGAAATCCCAAATCAACCAATAAATTGAAATGATTTTTGTGTCAGTCTTTGATTCAATTATCAGATATGTGGATTAGTTGAATGCTACCATAGTTCTCTTTAGCCATGAAGAAGATAGATAAATAAATACTCTCAGTGTTAGTTTGACAGACTAACACTACCCAGGAAAAGTATGCACTGGTTCCCTTCATTGATGCAGTGTATGTTCAATAGTAGTAATATCTATGTGTTCTTTCCTCCAAATCATTTAATAATTTTGCTTAGGGATTTTATTAATACTATTATTTCTCCAAGAAACATTTGAGGTCCTTATTTTAGTTTTAGTGGTTAGATTATAGAAGTTCTACTTGAAGGCAATAGTTAAGAGATAAATTTTAAATACATTTATTAGGAAATGAAACTAATATATATATATATATTATATATATACTATATTATATATATAGATATAGATATAATATTATTAATATATTTATCCTGCTTTTGGAGTCATACAATTTTACTTTACTGGAAGGGAAAAAGGGCTAAAAAAGTGCAGGAACATTTTGAGAGTATTTATTTATCTATCTTCTTCATGGCTAAAGAGAACTATGGTAGCATTCAACTAATCCACATATCTGATAACTGAATTAAAGATTGACACAAAAATCTTTTCAATTTATTGGTTGATTTGGGATTTCAAAGTGGGTTTTAGTGCTAGGAACTGAACTCAGAACATCACGCTTACCAAGCAGACACTGTGTCACTGTGCTAATTCCCTGCCTTTCAAGCATTTTCTGGGCAATCCATTGTATTTATTTTTAATAGAATTCTTTTTCTTTTCCTTTCTTTTTCTCTTTTTTTTTTTCTTCTGTAAATTAGTACCAGATCTGTAGGCTCTCACTACATAGATTGAACTCATAGCGATTATCCTGTTTTCAGCCTCCCAAGTGCTGGGATTACAAGCAGGCTCCTCCATGCCCAGTCTCAATAACCATCTCAGTGCACCTAGGAGACAAGGGAGCCGACATAGCATGCCAGGGATGAAACCCAGTCCCTGAGTCTCCCTAAGCAGGCTCTTTGATCTCTTGAACTATCTGGCTGGCTCCTCTTTTTATAGGAATTCTTGAATTTTTATCATTTCATTTGAAAAATCAAGCTCATTTTAATATTACATTCATCTATAATTACATGTATATGTTGTTTTCTTTTTTTTTTTTTTTTTTTTTTTTTTTTTTTTTTTTTTTTTTTGTCTTTTTGAGACAGGTTTTCACTGTGCAGTTCAGGCTGGCCTTAAGCTCACTTTGTAGCTCAGGCTGGTCTTGAAGTGCTGGGATTACAGGCATGTGCCACCACGCCCGGCTTATATGTTGTTTTCTGAAACAGATTGTTCTAACAGTCTTTTATGTAGTATTTTTGCACTAGCCATTTTTCCAGTATCTTCAACACATGAAAGCACGTGAGATTATGGGGGTAGGGGTGGAGGTGATAGGAATATTCTGGGATGAAAACAACTCCTATCCCATAGGGCTTTATCAGACATGCAAAAACTGATCTATGAAGGGAGCACAGGAGGCATATACCTCCTGCACCTCTCTCCTTGATTAGGGCCTCGACATCTATGTTACTCGTGTCAAGATAACGTCATACATCCCCATCTTGCTACTCTTTTATCAAAAGCTGACGTGTACAGTGCATTATGGTTAATCAAAATATTGAGCACCAAGAATTTAGAGCTTATTCACAGTTCTTGACCAAAAATTTATGTCTATTGATTAGGAGTCCCTCATTTCCTGAGACCATCATAACTGCCATTTCACTTCTAGATTCTGTTAAAGTGACTGTTTTTAACACTTTCTATGGTGGAACCATCACGTTTGCCTTTCTCATGCAGATGGCTTCATATCCATTTCATTTACATGTAGGTCCTCTAGGTGGTCCATGTTGCTTTGCATTGCAGAGATTCCTTATGATCGAAGGAATCATTCCACTGTATGCCTGAAGCATAGTTATGCTCCCCCTTTCATCTGTGCATGGATGTATCGTTTGTTCCGGTATCTTGGTGCCTCTGTATAGTACTATGAACATTGGCATGCTTATATTTCTGAGATATTGATTTTAAGTGTTTCAGATAAACACCGTAAGAGATATTGCTAGGTCCTCCACGAGTTCCATTTTCATTTCTTTGAGGAGGCTCCATACTTCTGTAATATTTGCATCACTTTGTACCACACTAATATTTTAGGAAGCCTCCAATTTCCTGTTGTCTTTTGTTTTGCTTTGATTTTGACTATAGGCGTCCTCACAGCTCAGGGTGATTTTGGTCTGTATTTTAGTTTGTTCTAAGTAACATGGACCATGTTTCCTCTACTTGCTGGCTGTGACTGTGTCTTCTATTAGATGAATGTCTACTCTAAACTTTTAACTTATTTTATTACCAGGTTATGTTTATTTTGGGGGCTTTCACTTTTTACTGTTGAGTTCTAAATGTCTGATCGGTTTTGAAGATTAACCCTTTAATGGATATATGATCTTTCAATATTACTTCTGTTTTCTCATTTGTCTTTTTACCCTGTTGTTTATTTCCTTTGCGATCCAAGCTTTTCAGTTTGACACAGGCCCACTTGTTTATTTTTGTCTTTCTTTATTGGTGTCATATGCAGGAAATTCTTGCCAAAGCCAATGAAGCCTTATCTCTGAGTTGTCTCCTAAATATTTTGGTTCCAGGTCTTAAGTCTTTCACATCTTTAAGTCTTTAAAATACAGATTTAGTTGTTGGTGTAGGGTGAGGGTCCAGTTTCATTCCTTTGCCGTGGATATCCACTTTTCCGAGGACTGCTTGTTGAAGAGAATGTGCTTTTCCCTTGGTGAAAAGCAATCAGATTTGTATGTGTGCATTCACTTTAGGGCTCTTCCTTCTACTCCTTTGAAATGTATATCTATTAATGCAAATATCACTTTGCTTTTATTCCTGTAACTTTGTAGTATATTTTGAAGTCTGGAATTGTGATACACGCGCACTTTATTCTTATGACACAAACACAGGTTTTGTTCTTCCCTGCCAACAGTGCTTTTGCTATTAATACTCTTTGCTATTTCTGTATGGATTTTAGAATTATTTTCCTATGTTTCTAAAAACTGTTATTGGAATTTTGATTGGCATTGCTTTATTGCACAGATTATTTGTGTAGTAGAATATTTTTTCTCTCAATACTAAGTCTACTATTCCATGATCATAGGTGTCATCCCATTTGCAGGGAGGAGTCATTTTCATCACTGTTTTGTGGTTTTCAGTAAACACATTTATCACTGGATTAGTTTTATCTTAAACTAAGCCTGTGTTTTCCTTTGAATAATATTAGACAAAAATTTTTCTTCATAATTTTCTTTTACAGTTGTTTATTTGTGTGCATAGACATGCAACTGATCTCTGTGTTAGTCTTTAACTTTTAGGACTGAACCATGTCTTATTTTTATTTACCATATTAATACATGTATAATAATTAATTGTTATTAATATTATTCATTAGTGTATTTTAATTTTGTTTCATTGATGATGATCTTTATTTTTCTACTCTAGGGTGGTGCTAGTTCAACAGCTTCTCCACCTGTCGCCACCCCTGTCACAGGACACAAAAGAATGATCATCCCAAACCAACCTCCTCTAACAGCAACCAAAAAATCTACAATGAAACCTCAGGCTTCAGCCCAGGCTGGACCCATCCCTGTGGCTCCCATTGGAACTCTCAAGCCACAGCCACAGCCAGTCCCAGCTTCCTACACCACAGCATCCACCCCCTCAAGACCTACCTTCAATGTGCAAGTGAAGTCAGCGCAGCCCAGCCCCCACTACATGGCTGGCCCTTCGTCGGGACAAATGTATGGCCCTGCGTCCCATAGCTATAACACTCAGCCCATCCCTGTCTCTGGGCAGGGTCCACCTCCTTCAGCACGAGGAGGCACAGATTATGGATACATCCCACCTCCAGGACTTCAGCCAGAGCCTGCATATGGATATACCCCCAACCAAGGACGCTATTACGATCCGTATTATACAGCGGGGCAAGGGTATGGAGGCAGAAATGACTCTGATCCTGCCTATGGTCAACAAGGGCCCCCAAATACCTGGAAGCGAGAACCAGGGTACACTGCTCCTGTGGCTGGCAGCCAGAACCCTACTGGCATGTATGCAGCTGCTGGTCCTAAGAAGACCTACATCACAGATCCTGTTGTTGCAGCTCCTGGTGTGCCATCCGTGCAGCCAAAGGTAAGAAGCTCATCAGCATATTGGGGAAGGCAGAGGACTTACCTTGTCTTAGTCTGTCATTCCCAGAAAGGGAAACTAAAGACAAACTGCACGTGCTCTCTTCTGCTTTGCTAACAAATACAACTCCAGGGAAAATGAGTGAAGTAGAATAAAATGCAGAACCTACTTTCAGATGCAACCTTAATGTGGCCTCTATTTATTGTCAAGTGTAATTCATTGCTCAATATTGAAGTTTTTTTCCAATAAGCTATGTCAACCTTAGTATGTCAAGAAAATCTGGTCTGGGAAATGGAGGGAATATAATTTATATTCCACCTGGTACATCCTATTGATAGATCCCACTAAGGAGAACTTTCTCATGCATGTTACACTGCTTAGATACTAAATAAGTGTGTGGCATCCTATGCATTAGCAGATACAGGTCATCTCCACAAGTATAAGTTAGAGGTATGCACAGTACTGCTTGGGTAAGCTACTGTTAATCTGTGTCCATTCCAAAGTGGCCAGAAGTCAAGAAGAGTGGGTATTGTAGTCCTGCCAGGGTAGAACAAGTGGATAAGGGTGGAGGAGGCAAGAGATGTCCACTGGATCAAGGTAATGCATCACACTGGGCTGTTTCCCTTGGGAAACAGTAGATAAAGAGACTGAGTGTTGCTCCCCGTTTCTTTATATATTGATTCCCCAGGAATCTTAATGAGTGATGGTTTCCCTATTTTGTCTGGCTTAATTGTCAGTACTAGATGACTATGTTTTAAGTCAACATATTCAGTTACTTCAGCTGACTACATAAAATATAATACTACACATCCCAATCTTAATGTTTTGTTTAATTTCATTAATGTATGTGTGAACTTGAAACATTGTTATGTATGATTCTGTTAGAAAAACATTTACATTGACTTAAAACAATTTAGGTATGTTAATCTATACTTTCAACTCTTTAATTGTATGATCTATATGCACCCGTCAAGTATCTCTAATGAACAGTTAGCATCCAGATTGAGATGTGTCGCAAGATTGGAATATGCCTCTGATTTTGAAGACTTAATACTAGAAAGAATATCTTACTAATAATTTTGATAGGCCTTTTATATTAAAATAATAGTTTGGTTGTGCTAAGTTATTAAAATATATTATCAAAGTTTAAAAAATAATATTAGAGATCCTTATTCACTTTAGTTTAGATTTCCCATTAACCCTTGAACAAACTCAGAGCTCTCCTCCTGCCATGGCAAGAGAAACCCATGAGAATTACTTGGAAAAAGTGAAACAGAAGAACTGAACCAACTTCCAGCCATGGCATTGAAACTGAGTCCTCTTTTTAGTTAGTGCTACCATTTATCAGAAACTGGAGAGCCTATGATTAGCTTCAAGGTAATTTTAAAAGATGGATTAGAGTAGAACATTGCACGGTGATTGTTATTCTTTTTCCATATTTTTGACAAAATTCTAAGTTTCAGAAATTATAACCAAACAGTCCTACAGAGTCTTGAGTGATAGTTTCTGCTTCATTCATGATGCTCCAAGTAACCCCAAGTTCCTTAAGGGTATAGAGCTGCACCATTGTATTGCTTGTGAAAAGGGAAAGAGCCCAGTGACCTCACTGTTGCCCACTGCTAAAGTAGGCCCACCATGGTCATTTTCCAGGCTAAAAATTCCAAGTTACAATTCCAAGTGTCTTTTGCAACATGCTCTGCTTCTGCTGTGTCTGTAGGAGGAAAAATCTTTAAAAGAAGTGGCTTGTGTTTGTCTGATTCAATGAAGCTACGCAGTCTTTTCCTTTGTGGCCATCATGGAGAAACAGTTTAGAGGTAGAAAAAAACCAAAAAACAAATTGACTATTCACCTTGGCCTCACTTTTGCACAACTGCAGCAAAATAAGATTAAAGTAGAAATTGAGGTTAGGGCTCTCAACATTTATGTGCTACTAGGAAAACAGTTTTTGGTTGGCATGAAGTAGGCTTTGTGGAAGGAAGATGAAAGGGAAGACAGGGATGACCTCTGAGGTCCCTGGTGAGTGCTGTCACCCCACCTGTGGAACCAGACATGAGAGAAAACAAAACTGTGTCTACATGGAGGGAGTTCTTTGGTGGGAAGCACAGAGCCGCTCTTCAGAATCTCTGTTGTCCAGTGACGGCATGGAACACTCTAGGCAATCCCTGTTCAACATTTGGAACCAATCCATTGGTCAAGGCAAGAACGTCCAATGCAGAACCTGCATCTAATATGTTCAGTTCAGCTTAGTTATTAAAAGTTGGCCTGCCCTCACCAACCTGCCTCGGGTGCTGGAACATCTTTTCACTTCCCACCAGAAGTCAACTGTGTACTCACTCCTATTTCAGTAAGATAGTTACCCATAATGATTTATTGTACAATTCCAGAGCTTAGATGTCAGTGGATTCCACACCACTGGAAACATTTTGAAGTGTGTGCTTTTCAACATTATCATATTCTTTCACATCATATTCAATTGTGCATTTTAAGAATGAAAAGCAAATTATGCACTTTTGACTATGATTATGAAGGCAAGTGGTTAGAGGTTGATATTTAGCCATCTGTCTGTGCTTTGGAAAAGGGGGGGAGATAAAGCTTTAGGACACATTCCACGTGTTGGGGCACTGCCTGTGTGGCGGGCGCTTTCACAGCTTGTCACTGAGCAGAGCACTGCACACTCACATGCACGGCTGCACCGAAGACTCCCTTATTCCTTACTGACCTCATGAGGTTTTGTGGCACAACAGCAAGTTTGAAGAATGAGTTCCTGCTAGTTCCTTCCCTGCTTCTTCCTGGACATTCCTCTTTCAATTTGAGGAAAACCACCAGACCTCTGCACACTGTGCTTTCACACTCAGTAAAGTAGAACATCGTCTTCACTAATTATTGAATGATTGCAAAGGGCTTGGAAATTTCCAAGGGCTAAAGGATTGCCAGGTGAGTGGCATTCAGCTTTTCTACAGGCTTTCTTTATTTCTAATTTTGTAGTGGCCAATGGAAAAGTCATCTTTGAGTCTTCAAACAATATTCTTTTGTCACACTGATGATACTTAGCAGTGAATTGACTGAAGAAAATAAATTTATGAAAATGAAAAATTCATCTTGCTTATAGTTCAGGTTAGCTGCTTTGATTTTGTTTTTAGATTGTACTATTATAACAAAAGAGCCAGAAGGGTTTTGTGTTCCCATAATGTCCTGAGCTGTGAATTTACATGCTACTGTGGGCCGTGATATGTTTACTGTAACATCTGAGTTAAATTTCTTGAAAAATATTGTTACAAGAAAGTTTTATAAGGGCAAAATGTGCCCTTCTCACAGGGTAGCCCTTTTAAGATACAGTAGAATCTTTGTGCTGGTTTGGAGACCTTAGTGTTAATTCCATGTTCCTTTCCTGTGAAGCAGGATATGTATGTTCTGTAGTATTTGGTTAAGGAGACTCTGTAGTATTTGGTTAAGGACTCTTAGATGAAACTTTAGTGCCATTTCCTTATCTTAAAACTGGTTCTAGGCTAGCTAGCCTCAGTTCTGTTCCAGGAACAGTAATGTACTAGATAATACAGATAAGCTCTGGGGCTATGCACCCAGAAAAGCCGGAGAATTCACCCTATTCAGCATGGCACTTGCATCAAGTTCTAACAGCATTCCTTGGTAAAATTCCTTTGGAAATCATTAAGAATGATGGAACCCTAAAAATCAACACACTGTCTCTCTATAAGTGAAACACAAAGTGTTTTTTATCCAGAGTGAGAGGAGATCATTACTTTTCATTGGAATATGAGATTGGGTGGGGATTTTGTGATTCAGAGAACTGCTGAGCTTGTGGCTAACAGGATTCTTCAACTGTAATTTTTTGTAAACATTAAAAAAGTAAGATTAAGAAATAGGTAAGAGTATTCATATCTTAGCATTTTGTACACTGCCCTAAAATGAGTGTATTAAAAGTTGTTCCACATATGAGCTGGGTACATTGTAGAACATTACTGGCAATTGAAAGAAAACCATCTTTATGGTAATCCCTGAACACTTCAATTTTAGAGTCAAAGCAACAACAACAAAAAGAGTTGTTAGGTGGGCACAGAGATGGATGCTGACTTCTACCACAGGTCAGTTGTTAATGTGTGCTGATGTATGAAAAGATAAGAAGGAAAGCGATTCCTTGAGCAGGCCAGGGGCAGCGGTACTGGTAACCACTCTTTGGCAGAATTTTCTACTTTTCACATCACTTCGTGGATGGTGCGTATAGTCATGAAAAGTGAGGACATATAGAGATTTTTATCTCTTCCTCAGCAGGGTTCCAAAGCTCAGCAGTGAGTTCTTACCTGAGGCCATAGCTCAAGTTCTTGGAGAGCCACAACTCTCAGGCAGATCTTCTGAACATTGTCCCTGTTGCTTGGCTGTTGCTGTTCTCCAGATATTTGCATGATTTACTGTGTGGCAGGCAGGGACTGCACATCAGCTCTGCAGTGTGGATGAGGTCAGCACTCCTGGGGAAATACCCCATAAGCCCCTGGAGCAAGGCCTCCCTGTCTCATCAACCCACAGGTCCTTTCTCCCAAGGAAATTTTTTTTTTTTTTTTTTTTTTGCGGAAACAGGGATTTGATTTCACTAAGTCTCAAAACAATTTTCTTATCTAATTCCTACTTAATTGCCTTCATTTCTCACGTCACCACTGAAATGGCCGCTTAATTAATGTCTTTTTCTCTAGCCGGCCTCCATACCCACTCATCTTACACATACTGCACATACTACTGGGTTAGTCCTTTTAACGTACACCTCTGCCCTTCTTATCTCTTCATTTTTTCCAGATGTTAATAGTTGTTAAACAGCTGGGTGTGGTAGTGCAGCAGTGTAATCCCAGAAATTCTGAAGGCTGAAGCAAGTGGGCCACAAGTGCTAGCCAAGCATGGGTTTGGGAGGACCTAATCGCAAAACAAAAAAGTGGATTGTGAGTGTAGCTCAGGCCCACATCTCCAGGCTGGCCTGTCATGTGGTATATTACTGTCCCTGCAGTAGAGCAGAGAATGAAGAGGAAAAAGGAAGAGAAGGAAGAGAGGAAAGAGGAAAAAGCAGAAAGGAAAGAAAGAAAGAGAAAGAAAGAAAGAAAGAAAGAAAGAAAGAAAGAAAGAAAGAAAGAAAGAAAGAAAGGAAGGAAAGAAAGGAAAGAAAAGAAAGAAAGGAAAAAGAGAGTAGGAGAGGGAGAAAAGAGAAAGAAAGAAAGAAGAAAGGAAAGAAAGGGAGAAAAGGAGTGAGAGGGAAAAAGAAAAAAAAGGGAGGGATGAAGGAGGAGGTTTTCTTCACTGAATTATTTAATATGATGAAACTCCCTGGGGACTTGCTTTTTCCACTCTGAGCCTCCTGGCTTCCAGCACATAAGCTATATCTCCAGTTCACTGCGTGCTTTATGGCACTGCTCATTGAAATGCTGCTTCTAGAATCTTCCCAGTCTTCTTTCAGACAAAGAAAACACTTGAATATCTCAGTTAGTGCTACACTCTCTCATGGAGACTTCTCTTCTTCTAAGTGGTTATCCATAGTACAAGAAGCAGACAGGGTATCCTATCCAACATTATTAGTACAAATCTTTCTTCTCATTGAATTAAGTGAAAGTAGCTGTATATCTATCCTAACTATTCTGTATATTCAAAAAAAAGTGGTCCTTCCTTTGTATGTCCTTTTTTGTTTTGTTTAGTCCTGTCAGAGGTAGGCATTCCATTGGCATCTAAATACTAAAGGTGCTTGAATTCAGCAAAACAATCCAACACAGCCCAGCAGTCCATAGTAGTAGTGGATTATCCACAGAAGTTGTTTACTTGAGCCTTTCACATCTCACCATGTTAATATAACTTTATATACCTTGTTTTTATACTTTTCTGTTGGATGGTTAAGACCAAGATAAAGCAAGACTTATATAACAAGAAGTGTAACTTTTGTATCTGATAATGTCAGTGAAGTACCTTCAGGATTAATCCTGTAACCCTGTATCGCAATTTGTAGATCCCTTGTCAGTGTCAGCCATGTGGATGAGTCACGGCCATTGCTTGACCAATTTGTTCTCTATGAAGCCTGAGAAAATGTTTTCTCTCCATGTGACTCTCCTTAGACACATTATACATTATCAAACCCATTCCTCTGTGGCTCCATAATCTCTTTGATCAGAAAATTTGGGACACAACTGAGTTATGTGATGTTACAGTATAGATTCTCCTATGTCCTGACTCTTCACTAACTTTGAAAGGCTGGGCCAAAATGTTGGCTGACCTTATAGCCTTTCCTTTTCTCTGATTTTTGATCTGCCAACTTAGGTTGTTAACCCTCCAGAAGAGAAGCTTATTATTACCCTGCAGCATATACAGTTCATTTTACCCTATCTGTCTAAATAGCAAACATCTTAGGCATAACATGTAACAGGTATTTTCCATGAGATATTGATATGTTAAACTTTAACTCCCTACAGAATATGAAAAAAAATAAAAATAAACACTTGCATATTTTTACACCAAAATTTATAAATCTAACCATATACAGCATTGTAGCAGGACAGTCTTGTGACATTTTTTTTTCTTGTATCACCTTCCTGATTTTCAATTTTTTTTGTACACTAAAAAATGTCAGCGACTGTTATTGACCCAAACTTGATCATATATATTCTGAGTTATTGAATATACCCCATGCCTCCAGTGTTTTTTAAAAAATATTAAATAAATAATTTTAACAGAAAATTCTGGTAATCTGTGATGCTTTTTGGTTTTCAAAAAGAGAAAGCTTCCTAACTTTGGTTTTGTTGTTTTCTTTTAGTTACCCAGAAAAATAACTACAGCTTGGACTCTTAGTGATCCTCCTGTTTTCAGCCTCACAAGCCCTGGGATTACGGGTCTGTGCCACCCACCTGGGCTTGGGCACAGCACACCATACCCCAGGGGTGGAGTCAGGGGTCAGTGCAGCATGCGGTGGTGCTTGCCAAAGCAGGCACTTACTCCAATGAGCCATCTTGCCAGCCCCTTCTCGGCAGCTTTAAAAACTCATACTTTTGTACCTCAGAGCAAAAAGTACAGTTGATCTTTGCTGGGGTGATAGATATTTTACTATTATTGATGTATAGTCATTGGTAATGAATATGAATGCTTGCGAATATTATACATCTAGAGTATTAGGAAGTTTCCAATAGTGAATGTTAAGTATACATTTTCAGAAGTTATTGGCCCAAATTGGCCTTACAGAGATTTTTTTTTTGTTATTTTATTACTATTTTTTTCTGAAAGATCAAAAACCCAACATTTTGAAATATTCTTTGCAAATAGTGTAGTGCTTGCTCTGTTTTGTTCTTGGAATTCAAGGAATGTTCTTTTAAAAATACAATTTGGTTTCTTTGTGAGGATTGCTTACTTAAAATGTTACATGTCTGAAATGTAGAATGTCTTATAAAATATGATATTTTACCAGTGTCTTGTACATTTACCAGACACTTTCATATTTGATGAAAATTCCCTATATTCAGAGGGAGAGTTTATAGTATCCCACTGATTCCAAACACTAGAGGCTCAGAACATAGGGTTTCTCCTTAAGGTCAGCTGTGTGTCCTTTCTGTGAGTTCTTTTTCTAAAACATAACATTTTTGACCTTATTCATAACTCAAGACTCAGTCAAGATTATATCAAGGCGTAATAGGTGAAATTATGCCCTAAATTTAAATTTAACATAACAGGCTCATTTTTATTTGACATATTTATATCTCTGCAATTATAGAAACTCTCTGATATGGATTTAGGCATTAGTGTGAAATGAAAGAATAAGGGAGAATGCTCATCGTGCTGTTTATAGCTCTGCCCATGACCTGCTCCTCATTTGCTGTGGTGTCTGCATGCAGACTTCGGCATTGGGATGGTGTGTTGGTCAGCTTTCTGTAATTTTGACAAAGACCTGAGACAGTCACCTTATAAAGGCTAGGTTTGCTCTGCCTCAGTTTTAGTGGTTCTGGTTCACGCAGGTTGCCTCATCGCTTTCATGTCATCTGGTTGACACAGCACATGCCCAGCACATAAGGACCACAGCATGGAGAAAGCTGGCCAGCTCATGGCCCAGGTAAGAACAAGAAAGGAGGAGAAGAGCAGCTTTCACAGTCTTTCAAGGGAACTTCTCCAGTGACCTGAACACCTGCCACAGGCCGTGCCTCTCAAAGGCTCCAGAGCCATTAGCACCCAGAGGCAGCAGACTGTGGACCAGGTCCTGAGCTTAAGCATCGGCAGAATGGGTCAGACCCAAACTACAGAGCATGGTATGCATAGATTTCTCCAAAGGAAAGGCTCCATAGTTATTTTGTTTCTTTTGTGGTCCTTCAAATTGAATCCAGGATTTTTTCACTGAAACACACACACACACACACACACACACACACACACACACACACACACACACACACATCCCCATGCCTTTCTTATATTTGTATTATTATTATTATTATTATTATTATTATTATTATTATTTTGAGACAACATCTTGCTGAATTGCCCAGGCATATCTTGACCTTCCAATCTCCCTGTCTCAGTCTCTCAAAGTGCTGAGGTGACAGGTGCATGCAGTTATGCAGCCTAAGAAACCCTAATTTTCATCCTGCTACTCACTGCATCCCAAGATAATAGAAATTTCTTCTGTAGCCTGGCTAGGAAGCAGTTGGTGTGCTGATGGTCTGTACAAGGACAGGAACATCATGGGCAGTATGGTCCATAGCCATGCACCTCTCATGTGGGCCACTCTCACCAGCTGTTTGCTTTTGTATATAATGCTTGACGGAAATGCATCCATTTCCAGCTACCTGAGAGTTCTGTGTGGATTTTCTCACAGTACAACAAGAATAGGAGGGCTACAGAAACTATATGGCTTGTAAAGCTCAAAGTCTGTCTCATACGCCATGTAAGAAAAAGTTTCCTGACTCCTTACATAAAATATGGGAAGCACTTTTCAAGTTGAGGTTCTCATTGAGATTCCATGAACATTCTTTAACTGTTTCAGGTTAGGCAGTGATCTTGAATCCTGAACTGGTAAGTTGTGCAGTATTTTTCATATCATTTTCCCTTTATTATGAAATGCATCCTATTAGGAATTTTTCTTTTTTTTTTCTTATGCAATGTATTATTGAGATGATTTTCATTCAACAAAGTTGAATCATTCAAAATATACAGGCAGTTTTCCGTGAATAACAGTCATAAAGCTGTAGTCACAGTTCCTCAAATCCAGAAAGAAGCATTGTTTCCATTCCTCCCCCTAGGTCTCCAGCTATGAATAAGAGCTCATACTACATCCTACTACTGTATCTGCCAATTCCAGACATTGGGAATCATACACTCTATGGTCTTATGTTACTGTATTCTTTAACATTTTCTACATTATCCATGCCTTCCTATGTAAGAGAACTGTAGTTCTTTCCTTTGCCAAATAGTACTTCATTGCATGGATAGGCTACATTATGTTTATCCTTTAATAAGTTGATAGCATTTGAGGTTTTCCTACCATTTAGTGTTTGAATAGGAGTTTTCTCTGGACATGTGTTTTTAGTGGATTTAATGATAGGCCTTGTAGTGGACCTGCAGAGTGAATGCACCATGACATCCAGTGTTCAAGGGCTGCCAAAGTGCTTACCAAAGAAATAGCACACATTCCCAGGGGCAGTGAATAAGGATCCCAGTTTCTTGTCATCTTATCTCATTTGGTTTTAATCAGGTTACATGTGCATCTGTCGGAATGAAAACCTGGTTCTTCAGGACGAGAAAACACATCTATTTAATTTCATATCTTTGAGTACCTGACATACCTTTAAGGCACCATGCTCTCCTAAACGAATAATTGAAACAATTTGTTGTTAAATGATTTGATGTAGGATCTGTGAGCTCCTTATGTGTGTTTTAATGTTTTTACCAATTTGTTTTTAATTCCGTTTGTGTCTGCTGATGATCTCAGTCCCTTTTGCCTCTCCCGTGCCAGAGTATATCATTTTAATTTTGGTCACCGCAGTTGCTTTTCCAGCCTTCGTCTTTATAGCGTTTCTCTCTTTTCTGTGGTCTGGTGGGCGTTGCTTTGGTCTTCTAGCTCTTACTGGAGCTCACAGCCGCAGCATGAGTTCATCCTCAGCTCTTGCCCCTAGCAGATGGTTGTACTTTTCCTTAAAATGAAGCTCCAGCCAAACTCCTTCTCTCTTCATCAGAGCCTGCATCTCGCCCTGAGTGGCATCCCCTCACACTTGCCTATCACCTATCACGCTTGCCTCTCTTTTTCTGCTGCCTATATTCTCCTCCTCTTCTGACACTTCATTCTCATCTCAGCGTGGTCCTATGCAAGTCATAATACTTCCTGTTCCTGCCCCAACCCTCCCATGGTTTTCCACTTTAGGTTGAAAAACACCCAATCCCATATCACAAGTCCTGTCGCTTTCTGACTCTACCTCACATATCTTCTCTCTTCCCAGCTTCTTTACACATGGGCATGCACCTGGTTCAGGACCTTTGCGGTACCTTCTGCTTGGAATGACTTCCCCATTCCAAGAGCCACATGCCTCGCTTTCCTATGTCCCACAGAGCTTGTCTCAGATGTTCCTGACCAGGAGAAGGCCTGCAGACCAGTTCATCTGCAGTGCTTCCTCACACTGACATCACTACCTACCTTCTTGTTTCCCCTCCCCTTGAATGTCATCCCCATCTAGTGTGTCATGTACTTGGCTGATGTGTTCTTTATTGTTTCTGCTAAAAGGCAAGTGTCACAATAGTAGCTATCTCTGGTTAGTTTTTTGAACTGCTATTTAACAAATAATACCTGACAAAAAAGGAGTGCTCAGAAAAGTATGAATGTGTGAATGAGTAGGGCTAGCATCGCAGTGGTCCACTCTGACCACAGTTTATCCCACAACTACAGTGTTGTGGCCTTTTCCTTTGCTACATGGATAGGAATACAAACCTTCATGCCCCGCTATACGTGACATCCACTTCATGCATGATTTCTCCCATTTAGCTTTCACCTATATTCTGTTACCTAAGTGTCCAGTCTTCCTGTGAGCCCTGTGTGCTATCTGCTTGAGGTTCAGTTCCTAACTATGAGAAAATCAGTGACCTCAAATATGATGACTGTTATACAGTGTCCTTTTGAGTATAATATGCCACATCTACATAAGGGATTAAGGCTACAGAGATAGCTCAGTGGTCTAAGCACCTGCCTGGCAAGCATAAAGACCCTGGTTCAATCCTTAGTACCACATTCCATGCTGGCCCGAGAACCCTGGGCGTGCTGTGCTAGTCACCAAAACCAGATGTTTTGGTGCAGGCCTGTAATCCCAGCACTGGGAAGGCTAAACCAGGATGATCACTAGGAGTCTGAATTGTGTAGCAAGAAACTATACCAAATAAATAAATGAATACATAAATGATTAAAGACTTTTTACATAAGGGGTTATTCTCATACTTAGCAAGGCTTCAGCTCATAATGAGGACTAAGATTTAAGCAATAGATGGATTTGTTAAATGTTGGTGATTTTTGTCAGGTGTTGTGCTAGGCATGGATTGGCTCATGTAGTCTTGTCACTAACAATCTCAGGTCACTAACAATCTCAGGTAGATATTGTGATGATTTTTATTTTTCAGTAGGAATCTGGCAGTTGGAGATACAAAGTAGTTTTCCCAATCCAGAAACTGTCTCTGAACTTTCTTGAATATAAATAAAGTCAAATGTTAAAGGATAACAACTTTTTTGGGTGTCAGCACATGTTTCATATGTTCATTCATTTAAAGAAAAAAATATATATATATTTATATATTCAACTTCTATTTTTCAGTGCTTTGGTTAGGTTCAGAGTCTTGTTAAAATTGTTTTCTTAAAATTTACATTGTATCATGGACAACGTATCTAAAATTGACCTAGACTTGGGAACATTGTTTTACATGTGTTATATGTTCTCTGTCCTCTTAGTCTAGTTTTTAACCTACATATATGATAATTAATTTCACAAGGCTAAATGAACCTGATGCTAAAAAAAAATAATTGGCAACTGGAAGGAAGGGGAAAAGTAACAGTGTAAGTGTGTATGGTGATTGTAATCATACTGCAAATGCGCACTAATAAATGTCAAAACATTCTTTTAAAAGATTGAAATGAAAAAGTAAATAATCAACAGACCTAGTTCTTTGGAAAAACCAATAAAACACACATCAATCAGAAAAGAATACTTTATATTCTAATAGTGGTTTTGGGAGCTAAACAATAGGGCATAATTTCAGGCTGTTTTCCTTGCTCTGAATCATCTTTAAAATGTTTTATTGGTGACATTGTCACTAATTTAGGTAGCTTACTCAGGAAGTCTTTGAAAATCTGCCACCAGAGCCAAAGCTTTAATGGTGTGGAGAGCCAAGTCTTCCAAGATCCAAGAGAAGAATATTCTAAGTCAAAGACAACAGGGATGTGTCCTCTGAACTTTTTTTTTTATAAGAACAAATGGAAAAGTCTGGGTGGTCGCAACCACCAGCGGAATAGACTAGAAAGTCAGAGGGGAGAGCTAGGATATGGGCCTTGGTGAGTGGGTTTTCATTCATTCTGAGTGAGATGCAAATACACTACAGTGTTTTTAGTAAAGGCGAGCTATGCTCTGATTTTGTGTTACTGTTACCCCATGAACTGTCTGAGATTGGAGTGAATAAAGGGACATTGGTTATGAATTTATTTATAAATGCAAGAGCTTTGATAGTAAATGTTCAAATGTGGAGGATCATAATCCTAAAGTTTATATCCCCAAATTTCTGTAGTCGTTAATGGAACAGAATCTCAGCATCTAACTGGGAGATTAGTGGAAGTGATTTTCACACACATCAACAAGATCACTTGTTGATGTGTGTGAAAATATAAAACAATAGAGTACTCATTCTCCTATGAGTGTCTGGAAATTTTTTCTAAGACAAGCCTTTGTGAAAGCAATGGTGGTTTAAGAGATATGAATTTGACACGTGGGCCAGATGTTTATTTTAAAAAAAAATCTTCACGTTTTAATTACTTTTGCAAAGAAGATGTAATATGGCAGCACTATTTTCCATATCATTTGAGCAATTGAATACGGTGTACTCTGCAGTTGAGAGTGTCATGGCCCTCGATGAAAGATGAGGGTTTTAGCAGTTTCTGTCTTTATGATGGGTCAGTGGGTTAAGAGGAGCTTTGTTCCCCAGCATACTGGGCATGCTGCTGGTCTGCTCAGCCAGAGTCACCCCTGATGACAATAGCGCCTAACCAGCAAGAAGACATGAATAGAATCTTTTCTCTCTCTAAGGCTTTCTGTTTGCATGTATCATCCTGACCTGCACTCTCCGTATTGTCATGACTTTGCTTTACCCTACTGCCCTGCTCACGTATCCAATATGTCTTCAGCTGACTTCTGTGATACTTCACAGTGCCTTCATATGCCGACCAGCAGTAAACATCAGGAGCAAACTCCCTTCCTAGTGCTCTCATTGGGACATCTTAATAGATCTCTCTGTACTCATGATCCGCATGCCAAGTAGCTCTCTTTGGTTGTGAACATGTGCATTGGGGCCATCCTACTTGTATGATTAACACATTTAAGCATACATGAGTAATTTTTTAAATGATGACTAGATATATAGTTTTAGGTATAATTAACAATGTGATTGTATTGCTAGATTTAACTTGTTAATTTGAATACATATTTGGCTTATAACAATTATATCCTACCTTTCTAGATGCCATAGGACAGAGGCAGATAAAAATATCTTCAAAGAGCTTCGAATCAAATGGGGAGATTGTATCAGTAGTGATCTAGGCTTTATAACACCTTATTCATCTGTGTAAATTTTTAAGAAGCTAACATTTCTGTTTTGTAAGGAAATATGTAAGCACTCCCAATGACCACATGTAGAAGGGCAGATGGCTGCATTAATGTACAGGATTGCTTCAGGTGCCCTCTTAGATGTGAGTGCTGGAGCCCATACTAAACAGTGGTCAGGTTCTCTGTGGATACCTTCATGGACAAGCACTCATTCAGTCTGCCTGGGAAGTATACAAGATCCCATGTAGATTTAGAGATTTTACTTTGTGGGAAACTGAGGCATAAAGGGATCGTGTTGGCACTGCCTTCCCCCAGGCACTAACCCTGGTGTACAAACTGCCTGGTAAAGGACTTTCAGCAAAAAGCATCACCAAACTACAGGAACTGGAACCTGGCTTTAAGCTCAAATCAGGATCTCTTCTGACCTCTAGCAGGTTCTGTGTGTGAAGCTACTGAGGGTCTTTCTTAAGGCCCTGGGTGATGGTCCACAAGGAAGGATTCCTAGATGTTTCCATAACAGAACATTTCAGATCAGTTGTCTGCTTTCCAACTCCAAGTCTCCCTTTGACAAGCAGTTAAGGGTCAGTTGGAAGGTTGAAAGGTGTGATCAGTGGGCCATGGAGTAGAATTCAGCAGAATGACAGAGAACAGAATCAAACCAATCATTTTGAAAATCAGAAAGGAAGGCACTACTGAGTCCTGAGAGACACACAGCAAAGTTCTTGTCAGCCCCATGGCATTGCCTCAGCACACTGCTTCTATGTGGGAGGGGAGAGGAGGAGTGAAATCAGTGATGATGTTTTTATAAAAGCAGTGTGCCTTTTCCCATAAATATGAACACCATGCCAAAGGCCAGGAGTATAACATTGTTTTGTACCTTTTCATGAAATATTTATATTATTCTGGAAGACAAAAGGGCAATGAAAAGGAAAATATTAAAATAAGCTATAAGATTCAGGTCCTTCATATCTGAAATTTAGAGCCAGTCGAATGAAATGAATGTTCCATGTGCTAATTTCATTTCCCATTGATGCAAATCAAAGCTGGTTTGAGAGAGGATTCAATAAATGGATAAATACCCAAATGCTGTCATTCCTGAAACCTTTGGTTAGAACACCAAGTTGCATTCCTACAAGAGAAATGCCAAATGTGTGGGTCTAGGCCAAGTTTGTTTGGAAAGCTCTTATTTGGGGAAACCATGGAAATATGAACCTGTTCCAGTAGAAGCCTAGGACTGTTCAGCCTTCTGTAGTAGTTCTATGAGTTCTAGTACCAGGCTATTCATAGAATCAAGTACAAGCATGCTGCTCTCTGTCTCTCTGTCTCTGTCTGTGTCTCTGTCTCTGTCTCTCTCTCTCTCTCTCACTTTGTCTTTTTGTATCTTTTTCTCTCTGTCTGTCTCTTTGTCTCTGTCTCTGTCTCCTCTCATCTCTTTCTCTCTTTCTCTGTCTCTCTCTCTGTCTCTGTCTCCCTGTCCTCTCTCTCTCTTCCCTCTGTCCCTACCACCTTCCCTCCCTCCTCTTCATATGCAAAGGATACTTCTCTAGCAAGATTTAATCAAGTAAGGAAAGACTCAGGCTGGCCAAATAGCTCAGTGGATTAAAGAACCTGCAAGCAGGTGCAAGGGCCAGGGGTTCAATCCCCAAGCCTGCCATGCCAGCCCAGGGCATAGTGACTCAGCAATTGAGACTGGATGTGGTGGTTTGTGCCTGCAATGCCAGCTTTGGGAGGCTGTAAACAGGTGGATCATTATGAATCCAGTCTAGTAGTGAGACTCTGTAGACCCTTCCCTAAAATACAAAAAAAAAGGAGAAACTCATTAGTTTCAATAACCCTTTATTCTTAGTTTATTTCTATTATAAAGCAGAAATCTATTTTTTCCATTTTGAGTATGAACTAATTAAAAAAATTTAAAGGCGTACAAATTATTATTGTTATTTTTAATGTATTTTAGTACAGGGACTACAAGATCTCTCTGCATAGATCAGACATGTAGTGATCCTCCTGTTTTCAACCTCCCAAGCACTGGGATTACAGGCATGCACCATGGCTCCCACTCTCAGTCACCCGCACAGGGCGCCCTGGGGATAGGGCTGGCTCTCACATCACACTGGGAATCAAATCCTGGTCCCTGCCCCTTTCTAAGCATGCACTTTACTACTGAGTTCTACTGAGCGATTTGGCCAGCCCTAAGGTCTACAAATTAAAAGGTACCCTTCTCCAAAATCTTCTGGAGAGTAATCATTTCCCCCAAATATTTGCTCAGAGATGAAGTTTGCAAACTTCCAGAAATAAAATAAATATAATGTCTTCCCTTTTCAACAAACCACCCAGGTAACTCACAAAAAAAGACCTAAATCATATGTGTCGTGGCTTCAATGCATAGATTGGACTTAAAAACAGTTCTTTATCTTATAATTTGGAGAAATTAATGACAATTATGTGTCCAGAGTGATAGGTACTGTGCCATTACCTTTGATGAAAATAACAGTGAAAACTTTTATGTAACATTTTTACATCCATTAATTGATTTGATCCTGAAAAAGAATACATTGAAATGGGCAGAGATAGAATAATTATCCTGCCTTACAGATGATAACACATTTTATAGAAGGCAAGTTACTACCCTAGTCTTGCTATCCTGTAGATTATAAAATCAGAATATGAGATATATTGATTATGAGAGAAATCACATTTCTTGACTCTTTCACTTGTAGCATGTCTTTGTAATAGTTTGAACAGACTGAAATACAGGAAATGTATTAAAAGAGAACTTTAATGGAAGGTTTGGGCTGATACTTGGGGGTTCTTTTGCATTCTATCTCAAAGAGTCTACAGAAAATGCCTGCAAATGACAAAGCTGCTCACACTTTATGAGCCAAGTAGAGGTTTTAGTTAACGGATTCCACCCCATTGAACATTTGCTAATTATATAGTACAAAAAGGCTGTATAGAGCAAAGACATCTGCCGTTACTTATGTGTAAGCCCTAAGGACTTAAGATAAAACCATGTTGACCTTAACTCCTATAGTTGATACACGACATAGCGAATGGTAAGACTCACCAGTTGTATGTGTGTGTTTACATTTCGAGAAGTACAAAGGGTTTTTTTTTTTTTTTTTTTGGTAACTTTGAGAAAGAGTTTTAAATAATATAAAGTCATGAACAAAGGATTCTCGCATGGATTCGCTAGGCTGCAGTAACAGAATCTGTGGATGGGATGACTCACCCCACAGAAATGTACTGGGCCTTGGCACGCCTGCGTTCCAGTTCTGCTAGAGCTCTTCTCTACATTGTCCTTTCCTTGGCTCCTGGAGAGCTGCCATTGGCTGTGTCCTTCCTTTGTACCTTTTTTTCACATAAGGACACTCAGTTATATTGGATTAAGGGCCACCGCTGTCATGATTTCATTTTAATTTAATTTCATTTTTAAAGGCCCTTTTCTCTAGTGCACTCACATTGTACATACTAAGGACCCAGCTTTTGACATACTGATGTATGGGGTGAAGCATAACCAAGCCCATGTTAGTTATCTAAGAAAATAAAGGCTCCTAATTATAAAAGCAAATATGACACAGTTTTAAATTAACACAAGTCATGAAATACCACACGAATTATGAATTTCAGAAAATAACGGTGGTATTGAGTGTCTCGTGGTGTTTTTGCACATAGTGTGGCTGCGTGCTTCCTGGTCACTTCTCCATGCAGCATGATTTTATAATATTTTCTGTGATGATATTAAATAATTTCCATCTTTCATCCGGCTTGGTAAATAGAAACATACTATTAGCATAAATAGTAAAAGTTTGGAAAAGTTCTTTCTCTTTCTATACCTCTTTTTGTTAATGTTGTAAAATTTAAGTTGAGTGTTGAATTTCGGTTAATGTTCACAAAGTTTCCTTCATTTGTGAGCTGTGAACAAAAACTTATATTCCTGGTGAATGTTCACAAACTGATCAGTTTCACTCTGTAAAATTCATGTGAAAAAATCAATTTAGTGGTACATTTATAATTGTTTCCAGTATATTATGGAGCCCATTCTGCCGAGAGCATTGTCTGTTTTTGCAGCATTGAGAACCTAGTCCTCTAAGTGAATTCGTTTGCCCATTCAATTATTGATGGAAATTTTAGCAGACTTAACTTCTGTCTCTGTGTATGATACCCATTTCTCTTCTCTGTAAGTGCAGTACCCATGCTAAGTGACAATACAAAACGAGTTCCTTGTTGCCTGGACAGTACTGCTGACACTCACTGTGAAAGAGGGAACTTATTACTCTTCTTCATAGCTTCAGAGGTTTCAGTGCATGGTTGCGGAGCTGGGACAGTATGGCAGAAGGATGCTTATCTCTTAGCAACCAGAAGAGCTAGAGAGGAAGAGGAACAGAGCCCAGTCATAGTCCTCAACATCATGCTTTCATGACTCACCAGGACATATCCAGAGTTCTCTACTAGCGTTCTGTGGTCAAGGCAGCAAATCAGACCGTTACAATCAGCAGTGTCACAGAACGAATCACTGTGGCATGACTTCTGGCCCCACACATTACGGAGAATGGCAGTCCGTAAGTCCAGAGCTATTTAGAGGCAAGCTAAGGAGTTCATTCTTCCACAGTGACAGGTGACACTGACAGAAGCACACACTGCAAGCCATGTACAGGTATTCTACTGTACCCAGCTGGAATGTATGCCCGGTGTCACTTTCTCTAACAAAGCCTCCAGATTCTCATAGCTGTTCAACACTGCTCCCACAGAAGCATGTGACAAGGGAGTCAGAGCGCTTCTGAGGTGCTAGAAAAATCTGATGCAAGTGGGGACCCCTGGAGCTTCATTTCCTTCCTTCCCAGCCCATATTTGTCTAAAAATATTTTTTTATGCTTACATACTGCCTTAGAAATCAGTATTTATTCTCTGTCTTTACCTTTCTTAGTCTATTATGTAGTGTATACTATGTCTAGTTGCCCCTAAAACCCATGTCATAATGTAGACCTCTGAAAGCAGTAAAAAATAGGTAACTGAAGTGATGAAGGATAAAATCTACTGGATAGCAAGCTGATTTTGGGTTGATACAGCTGAATTTCCAAAGAGCATTTTCAATGCAGTAGTGACAAAAAGTGGCTTGGCTCAGGATGGGAGAGACAAGAAAGAAGATTCCACCGGGCTGGTATGGCGCATGGGACCACTTCTCCAAGCCATAGTCTATGGCAGTGATGTGCAGTTTTATTTAGTATGGTGGTTTCTTGATGAGTTAATGGCAAAACAAATGAAATACAGGAAACCCTTTGTCTGGTGAATGCTTCGTTATTCTGGGATCCTTCAGTGTTTTGCCTCTTTCAGAGCTCAACTCTCACAACTTCCTGTCACATATGGAGCTTAACTGATGAGTTAAACTTTATGTACTTCTGGTTCTCCGGAGATGGGATTAAGACAGATCTTTCTTTAAAACATCATGCTTAAACAAGTGAACAGACATCTGATGGCTCTTGTAAACTCCAGTTAACCTCTGCAAGTCTCCTCTGAATCTGATTTTGTTGTGCATAGCCTAGTCCCCATTTGTTCCTCTGTTGCCTCTGCTTATTCTCCTGACTCCTTTCTTCCATAGTCATCCCAGTGTGCCCTGCTTTCTGAGCTTTCCGTGGTCCATAGGAAGAAAAGACCCCCACCAGCGTCTCTCTTGCACGTGATCTGAGGCAAGCTGTTGGCCTAGCATTGCCCACTATGAGCTGGTAACAGAACCAACCGGGATTTGTGAATGTTTAGTCTTTGCATAATTCTCCCTTGTTCTAAAGATCTGTTGGTTATTTTAATCTTTGTGCATGAGGTATTGTGGCACAAACATGGTGAGCCACTGGAAGGCAAGGAATGGCATAGCCAAGTACACAAGGCCTGGTTGGTGACAGCCACTCTTCAGCCATTAAATAGAGCCTAGCTGAGTCAGCTCCTGGGGCACTGCTGAAGCACAGCTCATTTTAGATTATACAAATCCTGTTTAAATTGTGTATCAATTTAGTGGTTGCTATGATCAAGGGGCAAAAGAAACAATGAGCTGCTGCTGAGGTAACTGCTATTGTAATGCTGAGAGGTGGCAAACCATAGAACCTGGAAACAGCACTGTTGACTGCTCTATACCAAAGTCGGCCTTCTCCTTGCAATGAATGGATCCTCTCTCTCTCTCTCTCTCTCTCTCTCTCTCTCTCTCTCTCTCTCTCTCTCACTGTATTTAGGAGGACAGGATGACAGGGTCTCACTTCACAGATCCGACTCGTAGTGCTCCTCCTGTTTTCAGCCTCCCAAGTGCTGGGATTACAGACATGTGCCTCCATGCCCAGTCTCAATTGCCATCTCAGTGTATCCCAGGGGTGAGGTGGGCATGGGAGACCCATGGGTGGAACCCCGGATCCTGTGTCTGCTTGCAGGTGCTTTATGGATACTCTCATTTTATGTATATTAGATTTCATATAATTTTGTTCTCCATCATGTTTTTTTCTAGACAGCTTTTTTCTAATAGCATAGATATGTTAATATAAAATCAGACTGGGTGAGAAATAACATTTGAACAGAAAGAATCCATCATTCTTTTGACAAATGTAGGTGATATAGTCACAAAATTTGCAAAAATAGTAGGCAAATAATTTCAAAATATATCAGCATATCACACATACAGCTATCTGTCAAGGTAATCTTCATAGGTCCATCTTTGGCTGATGGTGTCTCTTCCGTACATTATATAGTATTGTACTCTTCTTTGTTCCTTTGTTTTTGATCATGGATATTAACTTGAAGGCTTTTATGATTCTGATTCTCTCTCTTTCTCTCTCTCTCTCTCTCTTTCCCTCTCTCCCTCTCATCTCCCTCCCCCTTCCCTGTCCTTTCTCCCCATCCTCTCTGTCCTCTCCCTCGCCCTTCCCCTCTTTTTCTCTCCCTTCAGCTCCTCTCTTCTTCTCTGTTCCCAACAGGCCTTACCTTCTGTTGTAGTTAAGCTGCATGGTCTCATTAGACTATAACATTGCTACCTACTGTCATCAGTCTAGTTCTCCAGAAGATACATTTTAGGAGGATCTGTACAAAAGAATGGAATGAATATGTTCTATTAAAAATTCTGGTTGTATAAATCTTAATAAAAATAAAGTACCAGGAACACTTACTGTCTCAGTATTGAGCATTGAAACTTTCTTCCATCCTGTTCCTTCTTTCAGCCATTCACAGAATCATCCTGATGTTTTCTCAAACAAACAAAGCTTCATCTTTGAAGGGGAGTTTACATAGTGCATGGTTCAAAGTCCAGTTTGTCTTGTTTGTTCTATTGACATTTAGCTAGCATTTACCATACAACAAGCCCCACTCCAGCCTTTCACTGTTGCAGATACAAACATATAGAAGACACAGTCTCTGTCCTCAAAGACTTCAGTGGAAAAAGAGAGAAGAATTAGGCAAGGAGGCTAAGGCCTGTAGTCATTCCCTCAGATTCCATAATGGAGAGAGAACAGAGTTGGAAGATAGAGCTAGAAAGTTCAAGTCCAGCCTGGGCAACTCAGCAATTAAAAGGGACCCTGTCTTAAGATAGAAATGGGTAGGGATGTAGTTCAGTGTGAAGACAAGTGTGTGTGTGTGTGTGTGTGTGTGTGTGTGTGTGTGTTCATGCACACAGGAGCACATGTGTGTGTTTAACATTCATTCATAGATTTCTGAAAGAGAACAGAATCTATTTTTAATTTCTCCACGGTTTCAGAAGCCGCTGATCCCCTTTCTCAGTTGTTAGGAGGGTTCCTGGGCACAGTGGAAGCAGTTTAGGAATCCAGTGTTTGCATCTACAAAACATTGAATATTTGCCTGTGTTTGCAAGTCTCTTTCACTGAAATTGTGGAATATACCTTTCACAGGACAGCTTTTTTTCAGGAGCTTTCCAGAATGATTGGTCCTACCTATTCTTCCCACAAATTTTATGAGAACAGACTTCATCACAGTATTTTGGCATGCTCATCCAGGACATTCTGAACCACAGGAGAGCTGTTTTGCATGTACAAGAAACAGGCAGACAATCCTACCTGAGTCTCAAGGGAGCCTTGGTCTCTGTGAGTGAAGATTGGGATGGCGAGAATTACTCAGTAAATCAGCATGATTGGAACTACTGTTGATAAATAAGAATCTGAAAATTCTCTTTCTTTCTTTCTTTCTTTCTTTCTTTCTTTCTTTCTTTCTTTCTTTCTTTCTTTCTTTCTTTCTTTCTTTCTCTACAGTGACAAGTGACCATCTTGGAGTGAGAGAATCAGATATTGTTCAGTTGAAATAATAAACATATATTTATTAATTTAGCATCTCCCAAGGGATGTAATAAATACTTACTGAATTCTTGGTGAATTGAACTGTGATTCCTTATTTGAGGGCAGTATTGGTGTGATTTCAGTAACCAGACTGACACAGAATGGACTTCCATGGGATTGTGGAAAGAAGTAGAGGTTGACCCAAGGATCCTATGCTAAGAGGCTGTTAGCATGCATTGAGCTCAGGTTTTGTGTGGTTTGCCTCACCAGATGCTTCCAGAGTCACCAGCTCCATCGTCTGGCCCAGATTTAGAAGTGAAAATTGAATGGTTTTACAGCTTGAAAACTAGACCCCTTGGGATATACCCAGAAAGGCACCTTAAGAGATGAAAATCCAACCCATTGAATCTAGACATGCATTTCACAACAGAAATTATTAGCTTAGGATGCACCTTAGAATGTTAGAGGAATTCTCACAGACTTATGTCTCTTTTTGGATGATTCTGTATTGTGTTGTTTTGTTGTTTTTAAATTTCAGTTGAGCAGAATGACAGTAACAGACAATCCATTAAATAAAAACTTCCTAACTGCAAGTCAATTTCATGTCTACACCATGAAATAATAACAGTGTTTTGTTTTGCTTTTTTTCAATTTTTCAATCACAACATCTAACACAAAACTTAATGTCCAGTTAATGTAATTCCTGAAAGAATAAAAGTCTAACAAAGAAAATGCCATTCAAATGATACTTACTCTTATTGCACTGTATTCTAAATGCATAATCTATAGCGAGTCTTCGAAATCTCACCCATCTCCTAGGCTAAGGGCACATTTGCAAGGGATTTTTCTCAGCAGGTTGAATCTGAAGGAATAATTAAGACTCAACATTTCTGATTTGCCAGCAAGAGTACTGTGCATGCCCTTTGGATGAGAATCAGTAAAAGGATAAAGGAAGACTCTCAAATTGCAGTCTGTGTGACCTGTTTTTGAATAAACATTATCACATTCCACAGTCAATTATCTCCCCAGTACTGAGAGAGGGTTATTTAGCCACAGAGAGTAAGCAAGAGGAGAGAAAGACTAGGAGCTGGGCAGTTAGAGAAAAAGGACACATGCCTTGGAGTGTGCATTATTCTATTGTCCTCTGAATAATTTTACACAATTTGGGAGGGGGTGCTTGGAAGGATTATACAGTGGTTTTATGTGATTTCAGAAATATCAGATTGCAGTCATCAGTGAGAAAGATGAGCATGGCTAAGAAAACAAAATGTGGTATGTTGTGTTCGGTGCAGTAATAGAGCTCCTGGTACTGAGCGAAAAACAAGTCATTAGTTACCAGTGTTGAATGGAAGTGGTCTAATTGAAGCAGCAGGCTAAGCAACCCATTTTATTATGGTTTCGTTATATGTTTTGTGAGACTCTTTGGCTCACCATTAATTTTTTTTTATTCTGTGGCAGTGCTGTGAGGGTTCAGAATTCAGCAAGGTAACTATTATTTTTGTTTATACCATGCTGCTCGACTAGGAGAGTAAATAATGTTTTTTTGGAGGGTTTTTTGTCCTTCTTTTCTCTTCACCTATGAAAAGATAAAAATTGTAGAAAAATTGTTGGATAACAATCTCAAAAGAAGCTTAGGTTTGATCAAACTAGCTAGCACTGGCTGCGTGAAGACGGGTACATTGCCATTGCCTCTGTAATTTTTCAGAGTTGTTTTGCTTTTATTTTGTCTCCCACCCCCACTCCCTGGCTTTGGTGGTGAAATCAGCAGCAAAGGAAGGTCACAAAGGGATGAAGCACAGGCACAGTGCTCTGTTCATTCCCTTGGGGGTCAAGCAACCTCCCCAAGTAGCTGTGACTTTGGACCTGTTCTGGTAGGAACCCCTTTCTTTCTGGGAGGCCTGGGGTTTGAATCTAGATGGAGCCTCTGATCCTCAGCCTTCCTGCTGTCTGGTTTCTGGGTGGAGTGACCCTGGTTATGCTTCCTCCAAAGAATGCCTGTTCCCATCACAGGCAGACCATATCCTTGCTTTTATAGCAGCTCAACTTGATAATTATTGGTGATACTGGTGGCTGCAGCTCTAAGTTCCTTATTCCTACATCTAAAGTAGTATTTGAAATAAAGCTAGTGCCCTTACTTTTTTCAGGGACTATAGCGTTTCTGACAATGTTAACTCTGAAGACTACCACTGAGCTCTAATTCTCTTCCTGACTGTGCCAGTAAGTCTTCATAAATGATTTATTTCCCATTTTAGACTGGATGGTGACTCATTGTGCCCTGGAAATATTATCACTATAGTAATTTTCTTGTGTGGCTCAGCTTAATGTTGGAGAAATGGGTAGTTTCAGGTCCAGACACTAGAACGATGGAGCTGCATATTCTTCTTAAAATAGGGTGTTTGGTTAGAGCTTAGCAGTCAACAACTTTCCTACAGCCACACACAGTGCCGGACTCAGAAACGGAATAAATGTTCTCATATGGTGTTTGGTGAAGTTACCCATTAGGAGATTAACCTTTTATTGTTCAGAATTCCAAGTGTGTTGACTTCATTTTTCAGACTTGTTTTGTGTCATAACAGCTTCTTTAATTTCAGCAGTCAGCATTTGATACGAAATGCCATTCCTATGGATGGTATATGCTGTAAAAATAATTACTGAAAATATTTTCTTCCTGCTTGGGTCTAAAACGAAGGAAATTTGAGCATTAAGTATGGATAGGAGAGAAATTTTGAACACTATTGCATTGGCTCCATTTCAAATTATAAGTGGATAGTGTCACAAGTTGAATATCATCCCAAATATTTTATAGAAAAGGAAATCTAAGTTTAAGAGATGGAAGATGTATTCACAGACAAGCTAGGTTGTCACAAATATTAGAGACTTTGCCTCCCTAGATTCAGAGCATTTTCACTCTTCCATTCTGATATCAAAGGCTTTGAGGCTGTGACACAGTCATTTCTTCACCTTTTTCATGAAACTAGAGTCAATTAAATAAGTATTGAGCCTACAGATTCATCATGTGGGAATGCCATCCCCAAGTACTGGATGCCGTAGAGAAAGATTATCACATTGTGGGACATGGACTGTGAAAATCTGAAAACCAACCTCTTTGAAGATCTCTGCTTGCCTTATAAGAAATGAAGTGCAAATTAGTTATGAACTCCAAAAGAAGCCAAGTTTTCTTGACTCAATTTTTAAGAGAGTGCATGCAGCTTAGCAGACTAAAAGTGAGGCCTTCTGTTTATATAGCGTGGGACTCTAGCAGACCATGGGGCGGTCCTAAGCCATCATTCTAGAGCTCTCAATGCTTCTGAGGTGAATGCACTCAATCCTTACTAAGTGCTTTCTTTAACTAAATACCAAGAGGATTTTTCTTTTTCACTTTTTTTAGATATAGAAACTAATTAGAGTATTTTATTTGCATAACTTGTGGTCTACTCAGAAGTATGCAATGTGTACTCAAGTAACAGTAATATAAAATAAAAAAAACACTAGCAACATAGAAATAAATTGAACTCCATAATATTTAAAAGAAGATATATTGATTTCTGATAATTTTAAATGATTTTATGAAAAAGATTGATGTAACCTAAAATTCAGAAAATGCTTCACTATACTGCTATCTTAATACTGAAAAAGAAATTATATGACATTTACTCTTAAATATCTCATAATCGTATTTTATTTTATTTTTATTTATTTTATTTTTTTAATTTTTGTTTTATTGAAGTACAAATATCAGTGAGATAGTTTTAAGATACCTTGACAAGATGGATTTGATAAATTAATACATTGCAAACTGTTTTCACAATGTTTTGGTATCATAGAAGGTGCATGCCTGATATTATACTTACAGACATTATTACACCATATGTCTCTTATCAGTAAATAGAGTGTAGCTGTTTGCATATTTTATTTTTTATACCTGAATTACATCAAAGATTCAATAATTAATACTTTCTACCTTGATATTTTCCTAGTGGTTGTCCATAGTACTAGAAGCTGACATAATATCCTGCCCAACCACCATTAGTGCAAATCTTGCCTCTCATAAAATTATGTAGAAGCACAGCGTTATCTATCCCAGCTGTACTGTCCATACACATACATCATGATTCTTCCTTTCTATACCCCTTCCTTTGTCTACACCTGTCAAAGATGGGCACTCCATTGTCATTCAACTAACTTAGGTGCTTGAACTCGATAACACAGTCCTACACAGTCCAGCATTCCACAACAATTGTGAGTTATCCGAAGAAGTTGTCGACCATAGCCATTTACAGCTCAATCTAATATTATGGGCCAGCGATGTATACTTCATGATAAGTTTGAAGCATTTATTCTGAAGTGGATGCCACTTGAACATATACTCATAAGTGAAATAAACTGGACACACATGTAAATATCATATAGTCTCCCTAGTATAAGAAGCGAAAAGCAGAAATACAAATGGAAACATACAACAACAACTAAAATCAATTGAGTCTGATAAGCCAATGTGAATGGCATATGCTGCAGGATACTAATCAGCTTTTCTTCTGGATGGTTAACATCCTAAGTTCACAAATCAAAGTTGGAGAAATAGAAGAGCCACAAGGCCAGCCAACATTTTGGCCCTAGCTTTTCAAGGTCAGCGAAGACTCAGGACATAGGAGAACCTGAACTGCAACATCATGAAACTCAGTTGAGCTCCAAATTTTCCGAACAAGGAGATTATGGAGCCACAGAGGAAAGAGACTGCAGTTCTATAGTGTGCCTTGGGAGAGTCACATGGAGAGAAAAGTTTCTCTCAGGCTCTCACAGAGAGCAAATTGGTCAAGCATTGGCCGTGACTCATCCACATGGATGACACAGGCAAAGGATCTACAGAATAAGGTACAGGACTACAAAATAAACCCTGAGGGGACTTCACTGACCTCATAAGAAACATAAAGTACATGTGTTGGTATATAAGTCTTTTTCTATCTAGGTCTTAATCATCCGGCAGAAAAGCATAAAAAAATGAAGTATTCATCATATTTTATAAAACAATAAGGGAAAGATATACAGTTTTGTGTTCCAAAAGATTTACTGAAGGAAGAGAGGCCTAAACTATGCTTTAATAGATAGAAAAAGAATTTCAGCATCATGGTTTAGAGAAACAAAAGAATCCAAGCAAGAAGAGTAGAAGTGCACGCTAAGAGACAGCATTCAAGGAGCAATGTGTGTAGTGGGAAGAGAAAGAATTAAGGAAATAGTGTTTGCTGGATTCCATCATGTGGAAATTATTGTATGGAAATCACTATGCACATCTATCGATAGAAGGATTTTAACACTGCACAGGATCTCAGAAGAACCCTGACATCTGAATATGGATAGAAAAACCCTGAGGTGGGAAGTTCTGCTTCCCCATCTGGTGCCCTCTTCTGCAGCCAAACTATAGCACCTTGGAATGGGTGCATAAGGTTCAGAGAACCAGTCGGGCATTACTGGAGTTAATACATTCAATAGTTGGTGACTTCCTAGTAGAATGGATTCTTGTCATCTTTCTCATGACAATAAAAATACCTTTTCTTATCTACTATATACAGAGAACTCTTTTGCCATGTGCAACAGCAAATTCTGTTTTACAAACTTTAAAACACCTCAGAATAATACATGAAATAACTGCAGGAAAAGGAAATGACTATTGGCAGAGCCCCCCTCAGCAAGGTTGAGAATATATACTTTTCTTTCTTACCTGAGGAATTTCCAAACATATGGGTTCTTCAGAAACCTGGATATTTGGAAATACATGCACTAGAGAATAGTGAAGACCTGAGCTAGGCTGCAAAATAGGCTTTCTGTTCACTGTGTGACTTTTGATTTCACCAAATCTCTCTAAACCTCCACTTCCTTGTCTTCTGCTAAAGGGCATAAATCATATAGCATCTTCATAGACAATCAAAAGCAAACTTTTAATTTACTTTCTTTATGATAGGAGGGTTGTGAGGTCTCTCTTGTTCTGACTATCATGTATCAGTACTTAAAACTAGAAGCAGTATAAAAAAGAATAGTTTTTTTTTAAGTCTTTAAGTAATTTGTTTGAGACCAGCGAATATAAATTTAAGTAAAAATTTCAAGCATCAAATATCTTGAACCATAAGTGAAGGCTGAGTGCTGAAATAATATTTACATTTTATGCCTTTGTTCATGTGTCCTAAACTGGCATTTTAGTTTTCCAAAATTAACAAAAGATAAAATGAAGTCCTAATTTTAATATTGTCAGTGTGTCTTTATTTGTAAAATAAAATATTCTGTCCCTATGTCCAAAATTGGTTGGCAAGAGGGAATGGTATAGATACAACATAGCATTGTGTTGGGGCAAGTGTATGCTACTGCCCATAGACACACACGGATGTACCAGAATCAATCCTTGCTGTTGCACTTCAGGTGGCCCTCAGCTGGTCACCTGGCTCAGTATTGCAAGACAAATAACTGTGTCCCAAGTCCTGTCTATTGAGGCAGATGTTATTGCTTCTGTGTAATCAAGAACCATACAAACCACCCTTTGCAGGAACACATGCTAATAATATTTTGAAAGTAATTCATTGCATATACCTAATGTATTACAATCCTCCACAAAGTTGTGAGTAAGCTAGGGAAATTAATTTATCATCTCTGTTTTAACAAGACAGATGACCTCTAAGAAAATAAGGCTTCCCCTGGAGCAAAGGAAGCCCATCAAGGGTTATCCATGATAAACAGATAGGTTGTGGGAAAGACCCTTGCAACCATGGCTGTCTTGCTGGTTCTGGGTCTCAGAAATCTCTAGAGCTCCACAGAAAAGGACCACTAACACAAATAAAATATTCTGTAGAAAATGATCTTATCCAGCGCCTCTGTTTGGCAGAACAAGAGCAATAGTTTCTAAGCTGGGGACACAAATACTTCTCTTTGTATCATAATGTACTTGGCTGCATAAACTTAGTAAATCATTAGCAAGGACCAAGAACAGTGTTTGGAATCATTGCAATATCAGGACAGATCTCTTTGCCACTTTCTGTGCATTTATATTTAGTGGGTCCTTATCATCCCTGCCCCGAGCCTAATGGGGAATGATATGTACCAAGTAGAGTAGTGACATTTATTAAATGAGACAACATGTCAGTGTCTGACCTTTTGGTTGGCCCAGAACGGATGTTCAACTAATATTTACTTCCTTTCATCTACTTGCCCTTCCTCTTACACAAGCAGGGCTCCTGTTTCAGACGCTTCCCTTTCACCCTGGATTCCTGTGTGGAAGTGAGGACGGTGTGGTCCCACCCTGAGCTCCAATCCTGATGTCTCTGGGCCCATGCAGGCCAGGATGTGGTCTACATTGGAATGGCAGCAATGGTGCTCAGTTTGAACTCCCTGCATTGGATAACCTCGCACAATCTCTACAGAGCTTCTGCTGTGGATCTTGATGGAAAGGGCCTCCTTCACTAGGAGATAGGACTTCATGAATGGATCTTTCAGTAGTAACCAAATATTTGCCAGGAGAGACTGTAAACAGACCTGATTCACTTGTTCCTGTTCTCTTAGCTTCCCTTGGGTTTTGTTTGATTTAGTGTGTTTATACCTCAGGACACAGCTCGCACTGAAGACCTTGTCAGGTTAACAGCAACTGTTCCCAGCCCCCCACCCCACCCCAGTCCCACTTTCTTGCCACCCCCTTGCTTACCTCTTACCACACAGAAGAGGTGTGAGTCTGAGACAAGGAGGGCATTCACATTATTCCCAGTTCGTACAGGGACCTCAGAATAAGCATCCCATCCACCCTGTCTGCATGGGGTTAGTAGGAATCATTTGAGAACCAGAGGTTACCTGAAGAAAATTCCATCAAGATGAAGGTTATTGTGGGTCATTTTTTAAATAGATCATGCTGACCTGTTCTGGGCCTTCTCAGTGTTGCCCTGGGTACTCTATGAAAGCATAAAGTGTTATGTTTCTATAATGAAAAATGATGCAGCATTAGGTGAGTGGATCCATGTAATGTGGTCAGCACTCTTAGACCTGTGGTCACGGATACAACTTTGGTTAAGTCACCTGGAGCTCATGAACCTCAGAGTTTTATTTGTGCATCTGAAATCATGAAGTTAGACATTTTTGCTGTGATTTGTTTCAATGATTGGATGAGTGAGAAAGTACTCCATGGACTGCAGAGTACTGAATAAACAGGCAAATTAGTATTGGATATTCTTCATGTCCCATTAATTAAATGGTACTCTGCATCACAGAAGTAGACAGTGTGGGCATATGGCATAGGTGCCTATAGATTAAACTTCATGCAAGCATTACTTGGGAGAAATAAGCTTTCTGCTGAATTATGTAAGCTTTGCAGTCAGAGCAAAGCATGGGCTGTTTCCATCCTCACCCTTGGTTAACACAGGACCATGGCTCTTTCCCATGATACAAATGATGTTCCGAGACCTGTCATAATCCATTTATGCTCACAGTTGTTCACATAATTCCAGTTATGGTGGGAAATTAGATCCTGGTGAGTGCTGTTGACCTGCCTATGGAGTTTTCCTTTCAGATAATGAATACTCACCAAGGAAGATAGGTGGGGAATAGCGATGTTCGTCTGAAAATCTGAACAACATGTCTACTCTAGCCACTTGCAGTAAAAGCACATTGGCCTACTAGTCTCTCCTTCCTCTATTCTTTCTCTTACAATCTCCAGCCCTTTTAATCCTTAAGTGATTTTTCTTCAGGGTACTCTTATTAAAAACACAAAAAAAGAAGAACTGGCATAATCATTTGAGTATTTGTTACCAGTATTCCTGACGCTGTGAAATTTCTCCAGAGTGTTTTGCTCAAGCACCAAGAAAATTTCCACTTGAGGTGGATCTGGCACAAGAGGCTTATTTTTTTTCCTTTCTATTTTATTGTTGGCCAGTTTGGGCTGGCATGTTGCTAGGTTGTGTTGGTTTCTTAGTTCTTGTAACTAAGCTAAGATGCACATGTCAAAAAATTTCTTCTTCCTCTTTCTCTCCAAAGGTCTTCCATATTTTCTCTGATGCTTCTGAAGGTGGAACAAGTATTTGTTTCATTCTAATTCTGGCGTATAAACTGTTTGCTACCAAATGTTTGGATCACTGTGCTATTTTGTCAAAAAGTTATCATTGTCATATACTTACAGGAATGCTCTATTAGTACCAACGTTATTCCATGTTGCAAGTCAGTTGAACAAAAGAAATCTCAAATGCAAAAACACTGACAGTAAGAAACTCATTAATCTTACCATTCTCACAACCGAAATGTTAAAATAGTTTCAGATTAGAAACACTTCTAATCCTACTTACTGGTAAAGAAAAATGCTTCATCCAAAGTGCTGTTGTACTGATTCCATCCAAACAAAATCTCAGTTGAACTGAAATGAGTTTTCTGAAAGAGTAAGACTGAGTTGTATGAGAAGCCTTGGTACATGGCAATACTAAAAACAGCTCTTTCATTTGTAGAAGCTCCAGGGCCATCTTAAAATAATTTGACATGCTGTTGAGTCATCCTGGTTAATGAAATAGTGTCATATCCTTTATCTCTCTTGCTCTTTATACTAGAGATTGATTGTAATCACAGTCTCCATTTTGTTAAGAAAGCGTCTTCTTCAGGACAGTTAGTGACTTATTCAAGATTCTATTGCTTTTCAACAAGGTGACCTGGCCTTGCTTCTAAAGTCACAGAACTGTCCACGTGAGTCAAACTTCTTTAGTCTAAGCCAAAAATATTCTTTGAAACTTGCAATTCCTCTGAAATACCAGGTAAAAGGGGGTCTTTGTCTGACCTGGAGTAACCTGTTTTGTTTCAGACGTTGGCAACAAACTTTTTGTGCACCAGATGCTATTCGCTAGCTGACATTAAGAATTGGTCTGGACTCTGGAAGATTTTTCTCCTCACAGACACCTAAAACTGCCTCCATGAAACAGGCACAATACTCACCTCCTCTGTGTCCTTGGAGATGTCTCTCTCTCTCTCTCTCTCTCTCTTTTTTTTTTTTTTTTTTTTTGTCTTTCCACTTTTCTTTGCTGCCACAGACCTTCCCTACCACCCATACCCAGTCACTACATGGATCCTTCCTTGTCGAGTAGAGTTTCATCAGAATGAGGAAAATCTGTTTAAATGCCAACATCCCATGAGATGTGAGAGCAGAGAAAAGGTATTGCAACCCCCACTCTGCTCCGGTCTGCACTGTTCATGAGGGTACATCCTCAGGCCCCTGTATACAGGCCTCTTTTACATGGATGTGTTCAATCTTTTTCTTTCTAGATCCCTAGTCTCACATGTTCTTGCTTTCCTCTCCCTCCCCATCCCAAACTACCACGTTTGCCTTAGTTCACTGTACTAGGCCACAAAGCTTTCTGACAGCAGTTTGGAAAAAGGGCTTTCTTGATCCTTTCTCCTGGAATCTTGAAGAAAGATGACATCTTATGCGTATCAGTAACCACACCCTTGAGAAAAGAAGCTGGAGCTTTCGATCCCTAAGATGTAATAAAGCTAGAGGCCATGAGATAGGCTCTGGAATCAGACTGCTGGGACTCCAGTCTTGCTGGTTTGTTTATGAGCTCTGAATCCTATGTAGACTTTTTTAACATTTCTGCAGATTGTCTATGAGAAGTGCTATAAATAGGACCTTCATTACTGGGCTTTCATAAAGATTAAATGAGCACATGTAAAACCCTTCAAATAGTTCTCAGTTGTAGAAGTTTTAATCATTGTTTTAATCATCAGTTTTATGTTGTGTTACTTTATACTCCCCTGTCTCTATATTAGGCTCCAAATGCTTGGATGACATGATTATCAATTTAATAGAATGTTGGGTGTGAATCTAACATCCCATTGCAGTACTGTTTTCATGAGCAAATGAATTTCCAAGTTCCAAAGACCTTAGCAGCCATTCCATTCACTGTGCTAGAGTGGAGTCCAGAGTCCTTTGACCTCTATGTGCTGTATTTCAGGGAATCAGTTTCATTATTTTCTTTAGAAAATGTCCATGACCCCAGCTTGATGCTTCATGAATAAAAGTTCTGAAAGCTTTTTCTGAGGATCCTACCATACCTGGCACTAGAAAGAAAGTACTATAACAGGCACAGAAAAATCCAGAATTTGGACTGATACATAAATGGATCTAGAAGGCATGGCATTCTACTGATAGCTGTGAAATGGAGCCATGTGCTTCATGAGTTGTGAGGAGGTTCCAAAGGACTCTGGTGGTGACTGGTTCTTAACAACTGAGGTTGGACAATCAATACTCTTAACAGGGAATTGAGAAAGGGACACTCCAGACAGAGCATGTGACATAAGCAAACATTCTAGAGATTAAATCTGTGTTTGTTAGAATACCTTAAAATGGTATGTCTTAACTAATTTAGCCACATTTCACTTCGAGATTCCCATATACTTTAGGGAAGAAAATCTACAAAACTAACAATGATTAAGCTCTTTTTGGATCACTTGTATGTGTGTGCACACATACACTCCACATGTCTCCATAAATCAATGACAATACCATGTGGAGTGATTTTCTACAATTTTCCTCAAATAATTATGTGCTTAAGCACTGCACTCAACAAAATGAAGTCCATTGATATCTTTTAGTCCTGCTGAGATGCTGTGCTGTCCCCAGCAGCTTATTTAGTCTCTTCTTATCTGTGTGGTGAAATATTGCAGAGTCTTTATCTCAAAATACAAGTATTTCTGCACAAATAGTTCCACAGTCATTTCAAGCTACTAGTGAGGACTTAGTTCCCCATTGGTTGCACCAAGCAAAAAAGAAACAATCTCAGTCATCCTCAAAAAGTAAATCAAAATAGTAGCTTGTCCCAAGAATTTGTGGTGTTAAGTCATCATTGTAACCTAGACTAATTGTGGGTATTACATTGTCTGTAGAGAAAACATATATACCTGTAAAATAAAATGGTGAAATTATGAATCACTGAACGGTATGTGTGTCATTGGAAAGTCAGCCATCAATGAAAGATGCATGATGAACTGTTTCTCGGTTCAGGGTTTACTTTGCAGTGAGGGGTAAAATTGTTACTTCCTTACCCTTAATTGACCCTCTTGCATATTCTAATTTTCTCATCATCAACAAGGTCAAACATACCCACTTGTTAACTGCAAGATAACAAGGTGACCAAGAGAGAATTCTCCATTCCTTGCAGGGCTTAGTAAAGAGACTAGAGTTTTGTTGATGACTTGTTATCAGCTTTGTAAGGAGGGACTAAAACATCAGGAAAAGAGAGGTCAGTCCTGGTTCTCTTTAGGGAAGACATGAGGCATAAGTCAAATTTTACAAAATGAATAAAAGTCACAAATAGAATTTAAAAATAGCTTGATAAATAAATAATGCATTATAACATTGCATATGTATAAGAGACACATAGAGTATCTCAGGGCCAGGAATGCCCTCTCTGAAAGATTTCTTGGCTGTAGAAAACACTGTGTTTGCCATCCCTGGAGTAGCCCTCACACTGCACTGAGGATTCAGTCATCAGATGAAACAGATTCTGTGGACTGACTAGGTTATGGTGGAATTTTTAACCATAAGATATAACTTTCTAGTAGTTTAAATGAATGTTTTTCATTGGAGAAAAGATACTTACTAGGGATTAGAAAGAATTGGTCCATTTACAAGTTTATGTAAATTATATAAGCCTAACATTGTTTTTAACTTTTCCATCAAAATCTACAGCATTCACATTATGTAGTGAATTCTCTGCTGCTGATCATAAAAAGGCAGCAAGAAAAATCTCACGTTTAGAAAATACTTTGAAGTTGAAGATGAAAGACCTTGCCCTCATGTACTGGGTCTGGGGAGGCCCCAGAGTAAGAACTCGGAAGACAAAGCTGAGGACCTCCTTCTATTTGCAATGTCTGCAAATATTGACTGTCTTGAAGCTTACAGTCTGTGACAGCAAGTTGATTTCAATTTTTAAAGTTGATCTTCAAAGCCGTGAAGCAATAGCAAACTGTTTGAGATCCCAAATCAAAGAACAGATTGTGTCGACTCAAAGAAAGCAAACAAACAATTACATTTAAAAACAAAGTGCTGGCAAAGCCAACAACAACCTTGTTGCTCACCTGCCACGGCCCTGAAGTGAAGCTGCAGTTTCTTGCCGGATTACAGCAAATGACATCTGCCAGTGTCCTGTTTCTACTACTGGCGGGGGCAGTCATACCAAGTGGTTAAATCAGCAGATTTTAGAGTCCTAAATGTGCCATTCCTGCTCTCTAGATCACCAGCAAATCACACTCTTTCTCTCCATGTGGAATGTAGTTTTTCTGAAACCCCCACTTGAGGAAAGGATGTAGAATGGACACTGGCATTGTGCCTTCACCTGAAATATGTCTCTGGAGACAGAAGAGGGCTCATACCAAATAACAACTTGGGGAAATAGATGGTGACCCAGGATTATAGAAGAGACTTGCCCAGGACCACAGGACCAGTCAGTTGTGAAGTGAGAGTTGAAACCCAAGCTTTCCAATTCTGTTTTATTTTCCTGCGCAATTCTGTTTCTAGCATATGTCTCATTCAATAGCTCTTGAGAAGGAGACGTGATTACCTCCTTTGCTGGTACCACTTGACTCGATCCCTCAGTGGGCTTTCCAAATAGAGCCCATGCTGGCCCATTTCCATGAATATTTTGCAAATCATTTGGTATTTCTTAATTGCTGAGCTGTGTGGTGCATTTTAAGTTTTCTCAGGATCACATAGCTAAATTCAATGGCTTCCTCCTCTTTTGTAGTGTCCTTAACATTGCAGGAATGTGTAAGTTCCTAAGAGCTGTCATTATATGACTGTCGAAAAGCAGAGTAAAACACTTTTGTTATGAGTGTTTCACTTAGGATAAGAAACAGTACAAAAGTCACAAAGAATTGTGTGTCTGTCATTACAATTTTAATTTCAATTTGTTTTCTGCCCTTATGTTACTTGGCTTTCCACGATATTATAAATCATTGATCACAGGCTGGTAGATACTTAGCTGTATCACCAGTTTTCTTACATTTCGTGTGCTCTTTTCAGTTTGGTATTGTCACTTTGCTACTCTTTGAGCAGCTTTCCTCAACTGTGGGAGACAGTATGTGCTCTGGAGTCTGCCACCATGGACTTTTTTTTTAACCTTCAGGTCTTTTCTCCCAATACCTTTCATGATACTCAGAGTTTAGCCAATCAACAGGAAAAGCTGGTTCCCCACACAGGTAGTCCATTGCTCTGATTCCCCTGCTCTTAACAAAATCATTCCTCTGTAGAGAATGGCTTCACAAATTGCCTGACACAACAGGCATGACACCATCCTAGATTCTTCCTACTAAAAATAATAATTTCTTTCTTTGCCTGCCCAGTGCCCTTTATCAGCTCTCATACCTTCCCAACTTCAAAAATGGCCTACAGCATAATGATGCAGATTATTTAGACCTGAACAGTCTCAGTGTCCCTATTAACTTTCGAACTCCTGACTGCCCCAGGGTTACCTGTAACACAGTGGCAGTGGTGATAAATGAGGGACCAGTGTTCTTGTCATTCAAACATAGATGAATGCTCCATATTCTAATTAAAGTAATACATGCTACTGGCTTAACAAGCTGATAGAACCAACCAGTGTAAAACAAATATCTCTCTTACCCCTCCCCTCGCCTTTCCCCCAACAGCACTATCCAAGGGAAATGCTTACTCTTTTTCTCTTACATATGCACAGCTGCAGGTTCTGGAAACCAAAATGTACCTTTTGTCTTTGTAATTCATTAATCTTAGACAATATCTGTCAGTTACCAACAAAAGACATGTTAAAGTCCTCTGAATATGTTTTTGTCTGTTTAGTACCTCCTTAGTTTTGGGTGCATCTACTCATTTTCTCTAAAGGCAAGAGACTTGGCACTTACTAGAGATGACTTTCTGTCCTTGCAGTGGTGCAGAAGGTGTGAAACCTGCGCTCTGGGCTGACTACAGCCTGGCCTGCCCACCTGACTGTTTAATTACAGTGCTGCTGAAGCTAAAGGAGCTGGTTGATGATCGTCCAGGGCTCTGTTTCCACATAGTGCTTAGGCTTGAAAGTTGAACAAGTGGATTTATGGAAATAATTGATGAAATGATTTGGAGATTTTTATGTCCTTTCAGGAAATACAAGGTGCTCTTCGTAAGCACAAGCCTGGCAGCTCTGCCAACATCTCAATATATGCTTCCAAATTTAGTCTAGGTGACTAATAAATGCTAACAAGTAATTATATATCTTAGTGGATCCTTGATGATATAAAATAACCTGTTTTGAAGTGGGTCAAGTTTTTTCTTCAGTTTCAGTCTGGCTCTCCTGAAGCAATTCTCTGCTTCACAACTGCATAAGTCACTGAACACAAGTGATTTGCCTGTGATTCCATGGATGGAACATTACAGTCAAGGTCAGGAGACCTAGAAAGTGTGGCTTTCTCACAAGGCAAGATGTGTGTGCCACACCTTCTTTAAGAGGCTCAGATTTGTATCTACTAAATAACAGTACTACTCCTTGGTCTTGAACCTGAATAGCCTCTGGCCATCGAGTCAGCTAGATTAGATGGTTATTCATGCAGCACACAGGTTGCTGACAAAGGAACCCTGGATGTCCTCAATGTGGTCCTCTGTTATTCATTTATTCAACAAATAATTAACTTTGTTTTCCACAGATAGAATTATATAAAATGAATCCAGTGGGCCAGCATGGGGATAGGCAGCAGTAGAGCACACAAGTGCATCTAGCACCCACCATGCCCAGTCTCAGTCGCCATCTCTTGTGTGCCCTGGGAGCAGGCCCAGCTTGGCGGGCCTGGGTTTGAAGCCCTGGCCCCTGCATCTGCATAAGTTGCAATTCTTTTTCTCCATGAATTCTATCTATTAAAGCACAATGTAAGCTACTAAGCAGGGGCTTTAGTCTGCTGAACTGTCTGGCTGGCCCTTGGATGGTAAGGTTTTTAAGGAAATTGCTAGAATGCTCTCAGAAGCAGCACTATTCAATAATGTGTGTATGCTTTAAAGCATGTGAGACTTTTGTGTGTCTGTGACCTTGCTCTATTTCTCTTTCAACTCTTGCAGTTCCAGGATTAAGCATCACGGGATTCCTTCTCCTCTGCAGTGTGAAGTAGACTTCCTAAAGTGTGGTTTAAATAAAGTTCATCTTTCAGAGTGCTTTTGGACTCACAGTGATACTCAGCAGGAGGCACCAAGGGAGTCACCCATTACCTCCCGCTTGTGCAGATGCACGGCCTTTCCCACTGTCAGGTCCCTCACTAGAGGGGCACATTTGTTACCACTGACCCAGCCACATGGTCATGTCATTGCTATCCATCCCGTACAGTCCTGACATCTGCAGGAAGTGCTAGGGCTTCCTTTCGTGCTCCGTGTTCTCTGGTTTTCATCGAGGATGAGTGGCTTTTGCTCATGATCATGTCACTGTGAGGGCTGCTTTTCTTGCTGTAACAACCCTCATGTTTTGCCAGTTTGCTCTTCTAACTCTTGTCAAACCCTGAATATACAGTGTCTATAGTTTTACTTTCCCCATAATGCTATGTATTTGAAATTATACAATCCATAACCCTTTCAAATTATCTTCTTTTACTTAATTATATAAATTTTAAGTTCTTCATATCTTTTTATATGGACAGGTCATTTCTTTCTATACTGAGTAATATCCTATTGCCAGACTGTCATATTATTTATGTATTCATCGACCGAAACCATTTTTTGCTTCCACCTTTGGGGGGGTCTGCATAAAGCTGCTGGAATTAACTGTGTGCCATTGTTTGTATTGACAAGCTTTTCCCTTTCCTTTCCTTTCCTTGTTTGGTACAGGGTCTCACTAAGCAGTTCCGACTCATAGTGATTCTCCTATTTTCAGCCTCCCCAGTGCTGAGATTACAGGAGTACACCAACATTCCCAGGCTCAGTGGTGCTGGGAATTGAACCCCAATCCTTGTGCTTGCCTAAGCAGGCACTTAGTCCACTGAGCTTTCTCACCTGCCCTTTGGATAGATACAACTTTTCAACCTATTAGGTTAACACCTAGAAATATGATTGTTGGGCACTATGAGCACAGTTAGGTTGCAGGAAACTGCCGAGCTATCAAGTAGTGTCTGCACCATTTTCCCCTCCTACCTGAAGTTAAAGAGAGTTCTCACTGCTGTAGTATACTGGTCAGCTTTTGGTTGCCAGTGTGAGAGCTGCCATTGTTTTTGGCTTGGGAAATTCTAACAAGATTATATCGATATATGGCTATTAGTCCAATTTGTCATCGCCTGGTGACACACGGCGTTAAACACCTTTTTAAATGCTTCATTGCCACTTATTTAGGTGTTTGTACCATTTTAATTGTTTTTTTCTTACTGTTAAGTTTTAAGAGTGGTTTGTATATTTATTTTAAATAGCATCAGATCTGTCTTTTGTGAATACTGTCTTAAGATCCTTGGCTCGTTTTCTCATTCCCTTGGTAGAGCAGCATTTTGGGCAACCCTACTGCCCACTTTGCCCATATCAGTCACTGTCCCTTCTGCTGAGACACCATCTGACACCCACCATTTAAAGGGAGAGAGGTTTATTGTAGCTCGGGGGATTTAATTTGGTTTCAGGGCACTCTACACAGGTTCTTGGACCAAGGCAAGAACTCCAGGACAGAAAGGTGTCAGAAAAGGAAAGCTGTTTGTTCATGGTGGCCCAGAAGACAGCACCAAGAGGAAGGGGAGGGACATAGAGACCCAGCCAGTGGCACTGCCATCCATCAGTGGATGGCTATACCCCCAAGCCCATCTAGCAGCCAGGCAAAACTGAACCTCCCCGGGGTCCTCCCCAGCTACAACGTGGCCAGGGACAGGGACAGGGACAGGGTTGGAAGCCTGACGTGGGAGTCGCTGATTGTACTTTAAGAATTCTTTGTTCCTTTTTCTTGCAAATCATAGATGGCAGTCATGGGAAGATAAAAATGACACTGTGGTGATCCGTGAGCACTAAGCTTAAGAAAAAAAAATGATGTTTTGCAGTGTACTTGGCGTACATAAACACATCCATCCTTGGTGTTAGGGGCCAGAAAGAGAAAGAAAGGAAGGAAGTGTGTATGGGGCAGTAGTTCAAGACTACGTGAACCAATACAAATATTTAAGTGGATTCTGTGATTGCAGGCACAAGTACTTACTGATTTCTTCCTACACTGTAAGGAACCCCAAGAGAAAAGGTTACTTCTCATAGAATCTGAGCATGCATTTCAATCAGTTTCTGAGGTAAACTTGTTTGTTTGTTTTTTTTTTTTGTGGAGGAGGTAACATCATTGAACATTTTATCTTTATCCTAGTAGGTTCAGTTGGCAGGAATAGATAGTAAGATTTAAAGGAGCCAGGGAGATCCTAGGTGCTAGGTTCTTCTCCATTTTCTGTTGTTCTCTGAGTTCCTTTGGAAATCCTCCATGCTGGAGCTCTGTGAATGGCTGAGGCTGGACAGATCAATCACTGCACATTTTGTCTGTGTTGGTTTTAATTCTTCAGAGAAACATCATAGAAAAAGCTAGGTTAATGGAAAAAAAAAGTACAGGAAAATACTTTGAAAATTGTACTTTACTCTTTACAATTAAAAGTTAATATTGTCACAGTCGCTAATAATCCCAAACATCTTATTAAATATCCAAAGCCTAATTAAACCTTGTTGCCTCTCCACTGCCTTTTCTTCTCCATTCCCACTGAACGCGAGCACAATAACTGAAGTTACGGACGGGTCTGGAGTCAGCCTATTGCCTAGAAGTGATGTATCTTTGCATAAAGCACACATTCCTGAATGTCCCAAAGGCATGTGATCTTCAAATGCCTTATTAATGCTGTAGGCTTCTGATGAATTGCAGGTGGGCTTTATACCTCTGCATGTCTGATTGCTGCAAAGGAAAGCTGTATTGTGCCAGCCACATGTTACATTAATAAACATCAGTAAGCTTGCAAGAAGAGTGTGTTATCTGAATTTAATGAACTTCTGAACAGAATGGAATGCACCTAATTGACAAACAGGACAGAAGACATTACAAGACCCCTGAAAAACAGGAGAAAAAGAAAAAAAAACAAGAGGCCAGGACAGGGAAAACAAAAAGGACCACAACAAACTTTGGGGTTGGGATAATCCCCTCTTGGAAGGCATCTGTAAGCCAGTCCTGTGCTGTCCTCTGTGCACCTGTGGGTCGTTTCCAGGGCTGGCATCTGGCATCTGATTAAGGAACCATTGCCCCTAGGACTTCTAGGTCCTTCCTGTCTTTTAATTGCACTACACGAAGTCAAGGAAAGAGTAGGAGGAAGAGCATATGAAAGATACTCCACAGTAAGGATCTGAAGGTGGTAAGAAAATGGAACAAGCCTGTGTGAGGCCTTATTTTTTGCCTTTGAATTCTCTTTGTACTCAATAAATTGTAAGCTCCTTCAAGAAGTGTGTGCTATTCTCTTCTCTAACCCATTTTATGTCTAGCACTTTGCTACTTAAAGCTGCTCCAGGTCGCCAATCGTCATATTTGTTATCTCCACACATGATATATATTAGGCATATCTTCAGGGCAGCATGCCATGATCCCATTTTTGACATAATAGGAAAGGCACAGTTAAAATGCAAAGTACTTCTACTTATGTCTTCATGACCATAATTGGGAGTGAATGATCTTGTGAAGCATGGTAATGAAATGGGATGTAAAACATATATCATTAAGTGTAATTGTTATGTCACTTGGAATCCTCTCCACATCTTAGGGGTAAAAATGACTGTTCCCCTGTCTAAATTCCTATTGTCCTTTATCTTAGATCTTTGAAGGAAGAAAACTACAATCTATAGGCAGGCCAAATAGTTCAGCAGATTAAAGCATCTGCTTAGGCAGACCCAGGGGCTGGGAGTTAAATGATCCCCAGGCCTGTTGTGCCAACCCCACTCCCTGAGCACACTGAGTTGGCAATTGAGACTGGGCGTGGTGACATGGGCCTATAATCCTAGCACTTGGAAGGCTGCAAATAAGAGAATCACTGCAAGTCCGATCTATGCAGTGAGACACTGTAGACCCTGTCCTAAATACAAAATAAAATGAAATAATCTTCTCCTTCATATCAAAGTATTTCTCTGGCTACCATCACATCCATCTTGCAAATGAAGCTCTGTGAGAATGTGACTTTTACTGATCCATTTTGATGAAATTCTAAATGCCTGCAATCTAGAATTTCTCTCATAGCTTTATTTGAATTAAGGTACAAACAGAAGCAAGCATGGTGTTCCAAGTTGACCCATTTCTTCGAGTACCAGGATTCTTGTCTTTGTCAAAACAACTGTGAGATTCAATCCTCACATATTCTATGGCTGGCATTTGCTCAGTAGCTTGATAAAAATGTAGAATTTTATGTTATCATCTTGCTGAGCATGGTCTTCAGCCAATAGTGGTTTGTTTATGGTGTGCCTGATGGGGGGAGAGAGAGAGAGACAGAAATAGAGAGGGAGAGGAGAGAGAAGAAAGGAAGGAGAAAAAGAAAAAGGGAGAGAAAAAGGAATGGGAGGGAAGAGCAGAAGAGAATGAGAGAAAATAGTCATTCTTCTAGTTATATAGTTATGTAAAATTGTGAATTAAACTTTGAGACTAACAGTATCTTTTGTTTTATGTTCTGTATTAGTGATTTTTATGTGCCAGAATTACTCTTAGTTTGACACGTATAGAAATGTAAACAGTGGTCAAAATTAAAGCATCTGGGGAGCAAGTCATAGTGTAGCCCATTCTTTTTCAATACTACTCTTGACCTTTAGGGGCCAGCTGGGAATGGCCTATCCGTGCCAGAACATGAGGGTGGCATCCCCGGCAGGGGCTATTGGCTCCACCCTGTACAGAGACAAGTCCACAGAGTCCCTGGGGAGACAGAGTCTTCAGTTCTCACTGATCTCCTTAGACTTGTAACACAATAAGACAGGTTTCAATTAAGAGCTGGCTGGGCAGTGTGAGTTGTTTCTGTCTTTCCTGCACCCACCCTTCCCAAATTTGGATTTTTCTTTTAACCTCATGAACTTCACTCAATTTTACTGGACTTGAATGCAGGTGATTATTTTAAACACAGCCTATGCCCCTTTCCTATGCCAAATGTTCTGCAGACGCTCAACATTACATAATTTCCCAAACTTGGTCAATGTCTAGACAATGCAAATTTTCTCATCTAAGATGTAGCTGAAGAACAAGATAGGTTCTGGTAAATCATTTTATTTTATTGTAATTCCTATAATGCTTATCTGATTAGCTCTTGTTTTATTAGGAAATTATCACTTCTACTTTAACACAGATGATGTATTATTTTGGTGCTGAATACGTTTTAAATGTAAATGACTCGGGACCAGCTTGTCATTTCCTTATGACATGGGTTGTTTTTGCTGGAAAAGTAAATGAAGTGGTAAGTTATAAATTTTACAGTTTAGGGGAATTTTGCACTTAGTGCATAATTTTATAATAGCCTCTGACTTACTTGGCAGAATCATTCTATTTCAGTTCATATTTTAGCAGAAATGCAGTCATTTACCTTTATCCCTTCTATGATTTCATCATGTGTGTTCATTTACCCAGCCATTCCACCTTACAATACCAACTATTGCCAAGTACTACTACTAGGAAGTAGTAGCCAATTCATTCACAAATTGATGAATAAGTCAAATATGTTCACTTGGGAAATCTGTAAATGAAGAACTATAATATTAGCAACTGCCAGTGTTTCTCCAGAGTTTTATAATTTACCTAGCAAAACATGTTTGTATTTGTAGTCAAGAGACCTGACAACAGGTGCCTTTTTTAAAAAAAATGTATTTGATACAGGGTCTCATTATGCAGCTCGGGCTCATGGTGATGTTCCTGTTTCAGCAGGCTCCTGGGGTAGGGGTAGGGCTGGCACAGCGTGTGGCACTGGGGATCCATCCCCAGTCCCTGCATTTATTTAAGCAGGCACTTAGTCAACTGAGTTATCTCACTGGCCCTACTTCTGCATTTTCTAATTTATGATTTGATCTCATTTCACTGGAGTATCATATTATCATTCCTTCTTGTAGGTTTGGAACTTGAAGGGCCAGAAGGATTCACACAACTTAGCCTAGTCAGACAAAATGATCTATGTTTCTGGAATTACAAGATTCATTGAAATACATTGGCTTAGTGGAATGAACAGGGAACTGTAGACCTGAGTATGAGCTACAACAGGTTGCTCTCTGTCTTTGTAAACTTGGGTAATGTGCTTAACTCGGAATAGTGTATCTTTATTTAGAAGATAGAACATTCTTATAGTAAGAGCGGATAGGATATGCATGAATGGGCCTGTCATCTAGTCAGGAGTCATGCAGCAAAATATCTGGGGGATGTTTACTAGGTACCAGTGTTGACCACAATAATGAAAATCCCTGCTCTCTGGGTACTCATTCTTATTGCATTATATTGGAGGAAGACAAAGGAGATTATTGATAGAAATTATACATAGGGCCAGCAAGTTGCTGAGTGGACTAAGCACCTGCCTGGCAAGTATAGGGACTGGGGTTTGATTCCTAGTACCACATGCCATGCCTTCTCGGTCCCCAGGCACACTGAGCCGGCCACAGACAACAGGTATGGTGGTGCTTATCTGTAATCCCTGAGCTGGGGAGGCTGGATAGGAAGATCACTATAACCTGAGCTACATAGTGAGACTCTGTACCAAGTATACTGAATAAATAGATAGATAGATAGATAGATAGATAGATAGATAGATAGATAACTAAAAGTAGGCTGAAACCTTAAAAGCCCCACCATGCTCTTCCAACCATCCTTCCCTAGTCCAGGAGCCTTGTGATAGGGGGAGCTACTATTTGCAGTGGTTGGTGTCACATCACTGAGTTGCACTTATACACTTGGTACAAGTTTTGATTTCCTCAAGTGTTGCTCAAGATGAGTTCTTTGTGAAAAAACAAACAGGAAATGGTGCTGTGATCACAGAGGATTCATGTGTAATTCATGAAATCCTTTGATATTAGAGTTAGGCATCATCTAGACCTGTCCATTGTACCAGTGAGTAAAATAGGCTTTGGCACAAGAGCGCAAGTATGTGAACCCCAAAAGCTTTACTATGTACTTCTGTGGGTTCCCAGCGAGTCTTCACCTCCATCACTCTGACCAGCAGTTACTGATAAGTATGTCTTCTAGAAGTAAAAGTGATGGTCCAGAGATACAACGCAGCCAATTAATAGGAAAGTTGGCATTAGAATTTGGAATCCACAACCACGTCTCCTGGTCGATCTTGCTTTCTCTTGGGACATGTCTCTTGGGACATGTATTGTTTGTAATCTGTTGGCAGAGACTGAGCTAGTCCATTGTGTTAATGAGAGATGTGGTGATTGCTATTGTCTTCCTTACTTTTTAATGCCAACATGCAACACACAAGAATCTGAAAAGAGAAGATCTTAGAAATTTGGGCAACTACTATTTCAAAGCAAATACAGACTTCTCTTGATGAAGTCTTGACAGCAGCAAATTGAGAAAGAACTGAAAGCAAAACAGCCTACTCAAGGTTAGACAGTGACTTGAGTCATTGCATGCACTTAAACAATATTTAGGATGACCCTATGTAAACTCATATTATCACTTAAAGCCAGTATAAAAATACGTCCCATCTGCTGTGCTAGTCCTGCTGTTGCTTGCCACATTTCTGTGACAAGCTGTTACCTCAGTATATAGAGAGAGTATACATTTTGGAATCCGGAGTTTTTGAGTTTAGAAAAAAAAATGGTATCTGGTGCATATGGGCTAGATTCTGTTCTTCCAAATGTAGATTTGTAACCTCATTTATTCTTAAAGATGATGTGTTAAATTAGGGTTTTTTTTCCCTACTTCCTGGTGTATTTTTTTCCTCCATCTCTGAAGATTGAAGCTCTTATAATTTTATGCCTGTGACATGAACAGTGGGAAATCGTTTAGTGTACACTCACCATATGATGTTCAGAATGGGCATTGGGAGGGGTGTACAGCAAACACTGTAGCTAAGTTCTAAGCAGCCTTCTGTGGTAGGGTTTCTCCAGAAACTCTTTTACTTCAGGTAGTAAAGATCTGTAAGCTGTAGCAAGTGCCGAATGTGCAATTGCTTCCTAACAAGTGAACTTTATTGCGGAAAGACTCACTACATTTCGTTGTAACTTTGAAGTAGCTAAGATATAATTTCGCTTCTTAATAGGGATTTATGCACAAAGACTGGAGGTTAGATCCCCAGGATTAATAAATCTCTCTCTTGTACATCAATCTGCGACTTAAAACTTAAAGGACTCTGATGCAGAAGAGCAAGATCACTGGGTGCTTTACTGTTCTTTCCATTGAACAACTCATCCTGTAATTTTCCTAGGAAATAACCCAAAGTAAAAAAGAAAACAAGTGACAGAGCAATGTGTAATCTTCCTTGATATTTATGGTTAATACTTCTAAGACTTTTCTGATTTTTTGTGAATATAACTTAGTAATTTATCACCAAACTAATATTTTATTCAACAACTATTCAGTGAATGACTATGGTTAGTAAGACTTCTGCTTGGAACTCTTTCAAACACATACATGAGTCCATAGAATCATGAAGTAATCTGTAGACAAGTAGAGAAGGAACACACAAGAGTACACTTTGAGAACAACTGAGAAGAAAAGGAGGGCCAGTAGGCTGGGAGGAACAAACAGGATGGTGACATTGAAGAGGACATTTCATATTCCAAGTCTGAGATGAGTGGTGAGAGCCTTATGTCCTCAAAGCATGTAGCATTTAAAGTTAGATTATTAAGCCGGGCATGGTGGCGCATGCCTGTAATCCCAGCACTCGGGAGGCTGAGGCAGGAGGATTGTTGTGAGTTCGAGACCAGCCTGAGCTACAAAGTGAGCTTAAGGCCAGCCTGAACTGCATAGTGAGACCCTGTCTCAAAAAGACAAAAAAAAAAATAAAATAAAATAAAGTTAGATTATTAAATACGAAATAAGAGCCCCAAAACTTCTAGCAAAAATTCCTGGTTTATAGATGGTAGAAGCACGAGATGAGAGTAAAGGAAGTATTGTGCCAGGGGGCATATTAATACTAATTATTATTTAAATCAATACAGTATTTCATTCAATATTCAGGAAGAAAACCCAGGCTCTTTTTCCCTGGGCCAGTAAACTTTCTACGCTTTGGGTCATTTTGTACCTTTATTTATTATTACCCAGAGCTGCTTCAGGCCAGTGGTGGAGGTTTGAACCAGTTCCTGATGAGTACATGTTTGAGACTGGGATCTCATACTGAGCTTGACTCTCATCCACATTGGCTTATGTGTTAATTTCTAATCCCCTTTGTAATTTTGCTATTGGATTTAAAATCTGTGTTTGGGGCCAGGGAGATAGCTGAGTTCAATGTCTGGTTCTTCCAAAAGTTTAAAAAAACAAAAACAAAACAAAAAAAAACAACCTGTGGTTGGTGTTAAACCTTTGACCTGGAAGCATAGTTTAAGATTGCACTTAATTTTGCATGTAGCTTCCTTTGCTTCCAAAGTGGATAGCTGGAAAGATAGGACAAAAATAAAGAGATTCTAAACTGTCACACTGGTGCCAAGAGAGATTAAAAAGCTACATAGTTGTAGCTTTTTAATTTCAGTGGTTAATGCTGTGGTTAATTCAGTGGTTAATTTCATGGTTAATGCTGTCCCTGTCGCCATCCTCAGCTTCTGTTTTCTCCCATTGCCTCTGTCCTGCGCCCTCATTGCTGCGTTTTGGAAGTCATGTTTCTCTGACCCAATGGGCCAGTGTCAGTTCCTCCCACATATTCCCTATGACGTATGATTGCCGCACATATTTGTGATGCAGTGTTGCTCTTTCTGGACCTTTTGCAGTCATCCTAATGTTTAAGTCTCAAATCCAGAACCACACAGCCTAAAATCCTTGTCTCCTTTATGGCATTTGTTAGTCTACCTTGGATTTTAGTTGTATTCACATATACTGTCTTTACTGGTCCAAGCATTGCCTCTTTCCCATTATACAGAATGAATGATAATGGCATACAATCTCTTATCTGTGGAAATTTTTGCACGAGTCCCTGTACAATCCAGCCTAAGACTATAAGCTGACATCTAAATGTGACATCTAAATCTGACCAAAATTATCAGATTTCAGTGTACTGAATTTGTTATTTAATTAAATTTAAACATGAAACATTATGTTCTGAGGCTAGCTCAAATCCAACTGATTGATGCTTCCTTCATCCTTTGTTTCCCCACTGTGATAAGTTTATATCATGAAATAATTAAAGAATACCAAATTTTAACTCAGAGTCTATCTCATTGCTCCTTGCTTACGAAGTCATGGATGCTGAGAATCCAGAGGCAGTGTTTTATTTATTTATTTATTTATTTATTTATTTATTTATTTATTTATTTATTTGGTGCAGGGTCTCACTGCACAGCTTGCACTCACAGTGATCTTTCTGTCTGAGCTCCCCAGTGCTGGGATTACAGGCATTTGCCACGATGCCTGGTAATCGTGGCTTGCGTGGTGTACCTGGCTAAGGCTGGCATGGCATGTGGAGCTAGGGATCAAACCCAGGTCCTTGAGCTTGACAGGCAGGTGCTTAGACCACTGAGCTATCTCCCCAGCTCCATATGTTGCTTTATAGAAAAAAGCATCCATTTATCTGCTGTTTAAAAATATGAATTTTGAAATAAAGCTGGTGGAAAGCAGGTGACTCATTTTTTTCTGTAAGCCATGAATCTTCTCTCCTAATTTCCCCTCCTGGGCCCATGCACTCATGAACCTCCAGAAGGAGCCAGGGGCACAGCAGGTCTGTAATACTGGAGGTGACGCTTGAATGTAGTACTCAGTGACCATAAATCACAGCGCTGAGCATTGTGCTCTTTTTGCATCGTTTACTGCATTTGTGAGACATCTAATTATGGAGATAATAAGTATTCTTTAGTGGTCTCTAGTAATAGGGCCACAGAAGAATGGGCAGACACTCTGTACCAATCATTGCTTAAAAGCAAGTGCTTGGAATTCTCCATTTATCTTCATTTTTGCATTTTCAATACCTTCATGTTCACACTTCAGATAGCAAGGTCTGAACTGACAGTACAAGAACTGAAGAACGGGGAGGGGTGGAGATCAGGAAGGTATTTGTATTCCTGGAAGGTAAAGCTCAGGTTTGTAATCTTTCTTGGCACCAGTAATAGGTAGGCACTTTCCCACTGCAATATGTAGTTGAGCATTTTGCCTTTTTTTAAAAAAATTGTTTTTAAGTTTTTTGTTTTTGTTTTTTTTTAATCACCAAATGCAGGATCCTGTGGAACATGTAATCTTACTTGCACTTATTTCCCAGGGCTCCCCCTACTGCTTATTACCTTATCTTCTAAGCTCTAGTTTTGTTTTGAAAGTTTTTTGCCCATGTTTTAATTTTTCTTTTGCTGCTGTCATCACTACTGTCAGAGGGAAATAGAAAAGATTCATGCCTTGAGGATGAAGCTGTTTCTCTTTACTCATCCTCCCTGCGCAGTTGAGAGGGCGATCTTTCAAGCTCCCCATCTCCACAGGGGCAGCTCCTGCAGGCCAGGAGTACAGGAACATCTTGCGCCCCTCCTGTGAACCAGGGCCCTTCAACCCTGCACCTGAATTGCCTGTCCTTCCCTTTTCTTCATTGCTCTGACAGCACATTCTATTTTATTTTACTCATTTATTTTTTGGTGGAACCAGAGATTGAACTCAGACCCTTGAACTTGCCAGGCAAGTGCTTATTCTCCCTGGCCCCTGACAGCGCATTGTAGAGCTGCTCAGAAAGCTGCTGTTTAAAACAAAATGCTTTCTGGACCCTGGGAAAAGAGGAGCTAGAGAGTGCACTTGGCACAATCTGTGGCTCACTTTCTACCTCACTATGTAGAAGCAAGTTCTGTATTTGTGGATAAAACTGAGGGTTTTTTTTTTTTTTCTTAATTTATTTGGCTTTGTTTTGCTTCAGTTAGGCATTGATATACAGAGAATCCCCAAATTGTCTTGAGTCCCATTTGGGACATTAATGTAGATCCAACCTGGCCAATTTGTTCAAATAAAGGGAATAATTACACATAGCTTTCCTACAAGTGATGAAATATACTGTCTTTTAAAGACAGGAAGTGAAAACTTCACAGGCCTTCCAAACGCTAGAGAGGCTGGGATAGTGATAGAGGTAGGAACGTTACCAAGGCCAAAGGCCCATACCTTGGAAATTGGAGACTTGACTTTTCCACTTTTGTAGTCAGTTTTCATTCTCTTGCTTCAGCGAAGACTAAGTAATATTCAGTGCCTCCAGCAGATGCCTGACTAGTGTGCCCCGCAGGTCATTTGCATTTCTTTCCTGTACAGAGTAAGGAAGCACATTCCCAACCCATTGCACCCACATCATGTTCACTGGGCATGTCTTAACAAACACAGCCTCTGCCTGGAAGCTATTGCTGAGCTCAGTCTGGCCTGGAAGCCTCCATCCTATTTAGTGACCCGTTCTCAACTAGCAATGCAGATCAAGTTCCTCACCTGCACCCTCAGGCGCGGGAAGTGCAGTCCTTAACATAGTTCTGGCACAAGGGAGCTGTTCCTTTGGAAGTTCCTAATAACCTTTTCTTTCACTCTTCAATTCCTTGATTCACAGCTGCTCTTCTGTGAATAGTGAAGGTGAATTCTCACTATCCTATGCTTGATTCTCTTTTCTCCTCTCATTTTTCATTCCTAGCAGTAATCACTTGGCTTTGCTCCCTTCTCCAGCCTGCTTTGGGCATACCCTCATGCATTTATGTCTTTTAGCTGTGCCACAGTATAATTTAGATTAGGCAACTTTGCATTTATAAGCCTCATTTGGTTTGGATAACATCATGAAGACCAAAGTTCAGCAGGATTTTCAAATGCTATGTGTATTGCAAAGTAGGAAAGGAAAGGTAACGGATTATGTGTTTACTTTGTAGGAAACATTGGGCCAGGCTTCTTATGTAATTTCCCATTTAATCTTCAGAATAATTCAGATATTAGATGAAGAGTAACATCTCATTTTGCAATGTTGAATTTGAAAAATATTCAATCCCCATGTGATGAGAGTCAGCAGGGCTAAGCTTCAGGTACCGGTTATCTCTGACTTCAAAGGCCATGCTGTTTCTGCTTTATAGAAAGACCATACAGAAAACCAAGTGTTGGAAGCTTCAGAAACTGTGAGAGACATGTATTACTTCAGAAGTTCATTGTCCCCAAAGGAGCGTGCTGATTAAGAAACTAGAAGCATATGAGTGGAATATTAACATTGCACCTGTTGTCTTAGTGAAATTATTTTCTGGTGGCTTTCTGACCCTGAGATATGTGGAATAATTATGACCACAAGGCCATAGGAACAAGCCAGAAATATGTTAAATCCACTTTTAGATGCCAGCTTAGTTATTTGTATAATGTAAAGGAAAGAGAGTATTGGCACTTTTTATGATAATTAAAAAGGTGGAAAATGTGAATGATGAAATAACAGTCAATGTGATGGCAATGGTGAGATTCCTTTGTAGAGATGAGATGTTTTTAATAAAAGCATTGTGCACCATGGTCTCTTGAGGGGGCTCACAGGTAGGGTGGGCTGGGCATGGCAAGATGTGCATGATGGCTGGGATGTCTGTTCTCAGGACTTGGCTTCCTTGATCTGTTCAGGATAAACAAGAAACAATAAAGCATTGAAAAGGCAGAGAAGAGGGAAGGGGAAGAGAGAGGCAAAAAGAAACTACCTATTGGAATAAGAAACAGTTAATATAGAGACCTGCTAAATGACCTGCAGGCATGTGGGACAAAGAAAAACAAAACAGGGCAGCAACAGCTGTGGAGGAACCAAGAACACTTGGTACTCAAGAACATCCTGTTTTTGTGTCTTCGATCCCAGATGCCTAGTGGATTCTCACGTGTAGTATAGCCTAAGCATTAAACTTGGACATATATGATGGGATCATGTTATGTTCACCTAAAGTAACCAGAAGGCTGAGAATCAAGATATATAAAAATAAAGACTGAAGGCGGCGTGGCAGCCTTTTTACTCCATCCCTCACCTTGCTTGCATTGAGTGTGCCTTTTGTTTGCAGCCTGTGCTCATGAGTCTTTCCCAACAGCTACCCCTTAGCAACTCAGAAATAGAGTCAAGTCTGCATCCTTTGAATGATTCAGGTTCAAGGATGAAAGACCGTACCTCAACTGGTGGTTTTAGTTATGTGAAACTAAGCAATGGGATGCCAGAATTGTAGTTATGCCTCCACTATCAGGTTATCCTATAAACTAGTGCTGTGCTGGAACTGTAGGAATTGAACTGGGTAATCATGAAGTTGTGTTTCAACTTATGATGTTCCTAACATTAACAAATGCTGATTACCTATGGACATTGTATATACCTATATTAACCACTTTAATATGCATTCAGGGATGGACTCTAAAAAGTCCTGAAAATCTGACCTTGTTGCAGAAAGCACCCAGAAGCCCTCAATTCCAGATTCTTACTTTGCAGATTTTTCCAGCTTGTACCACAGCGTGTCTGCTCCTGTGATTCTCTTGCCTACACAAGAAGGCAGTTCTACATTTTGGTGATTTCAGTCTCTTTATTTGATTAAAAAGAAATAAAGATGCTTAGAGTCGTGGTCTGTTACTTTCATGAGGGAAACATTAGCATAGGAAAAATGTCAAAAAAAAGAAAAAAGATAACCTTTTTTTCTGTATTCTGGTGAAATGCAATCCTTGGAGCATTGTCTACTTTTGGAATAATACAGATAAAATCCTGCCTGCCTTACATTAGTGAGAGGAAGCCTCAAACTGCCAAGATAGCTACACTGCTTTATTTAGCTAAGTACACCTAAATGAAAAGTACGCTGTACCAGTTCTCAGGTGTGTTCAGTGGTCCTTCCTGGTGTTCCTGCTTCTTAAGTAGATCAGGTGGACAGAGGGAGCACTCAAGTTGAGGACAATGTTGAACCTCAAAACAGGGTGAATACACCTCATCAAAACCTTGTGTGTTATAATCCTGGGCAGGGTTTGTATGTTAAAGAATTAGAAAGCAAATACAGTAGCTAAAGTGTTTTCTGATCATTCATTATCCTATGCCTTTGTGCTTAGGACAAAAAATAAATATAGATTGTTAAAAAAAAAAAGTGGTACAGTAAAATCCAGGTTGACCCCTAAAATTTTTTAAGAGGCAAAGACCTCTTGCATACAAGACAAATATGCACACATTAATTTCTGTGTGGATGGCAGAGCAGAAATAGATATTAAAGCACAGAGGTATAAGAAGGCCTCCATTGAAGTCCACCTTTTGTCATGTGCCCCTTCCTATAATCCCTTCCAGAAGGGTAAGAAAGACCTCGACTTATTTCAGCTCCTGAGGAGCAGCATCTGTACTTGATCAACATGTGATTATGTAATATAAGATTGTAATACCTGTCCTGTGAAAGATCGCACTTCTTTGCTGGCTTTGAAAAAGCAGCCTGTGTTGATGGGAGTTGTCACACTCCATAGGCAAGAGCTCTGGGCAGCCAGTACATATCAGGAAAACAAAGCCTTCAGTCTAGCAGCCTGCAAGAAATAGCACACCTAGTTCAACAGCCTGGTGAAGTAGGTGCACCCCTCATCAAAGTCAGGTGAGACTGTAACACTGGTTATCTCGTACCCTACAAAAATCAGAAGCAGAGGATCTAGCTAAGCCATGCCTACATTACTCCTGGCCATTAGAAACTATAAGGTCATACATAACACACTGCTTTGCTCTTCTTTTGTTGTTAGGCAGCAATAGATCACTAATGCAATCGTGTTATTTTTAGCATCTACCATTTTCTTCATCTCTCATTCTGTACATAATAGTTACTAAGTGAAAGTGGCTGTTACCCTCATCCTCAAAATCATTAAAGGTCTTTTATTCAGGACTTGATTTATGTGTAGCTTTGTGTGGGTCGTTAATCTGCTACTCAGTTCTCGTATCTCCTCAGGAAAGATGGTCCTTTACTACCTTAAAAGGCAGTTGAATAAGGTTGAAAATCGTTGACAAATAACTTGTTGGATCCAGTTGAATTGCATGAAGATGAGTTGCTTTGAAAGCTACTTTTAAGTCTTCCTGTGGCTCTGTCATAGGTGATATATCAGAGCTTCTGCTGGGAAACAGGAGAGGGGAAGGGGATCACTCTTCAAGCTATGCTGCCCTCTGAATGCTCTGACTTTAATTGAAGTCACTTTGAGAATTTGAAAAGGAGCTATCCTGCCTGGCTGATTGTTGGCGTGAAAAATGTGATGGAGTTGTAGAAGAAGCCTAAACTAGATAAAATGGGGGTGCAAGTGAGGTGCTTTTTGTCAGGGCTGCCTCATCACCAAATCTTCAGGGTCAGGCAATCCCTGGTGTAGTATGTCAGAAGAGTCACGACAGTTTGGAAATGACAGAGGACTGCTACGCTGAAACAGGTTGTAACTTGGGGCATCCAAACAGGTCCCAAAGGGCGTTGTGCCTTCTGAAGTAAGAAACCACTGTCCTCTCCACTCTCTTCTTAGCCAGCCCACGGAAGGATGAACAGCTACTTGGAAAGCTAAAGTTCCCCAAAACAGCCCTGCATGTGTCTTTCACAATAACTCTTAACACTCTGGTGCATAGTTTCAGTTCCAATAGCAGTAGAGCTCCTTTTTGAAGACATTGCTGTCTTTTAATAATCATTTTCAGTTCCTTGTGTATTGATGAAGTAATGAATGAGTGGTAGAAGATGTTTAACTCTTAGAGGAACAAATCAGTCTCTTCTTCTCTTGGGGGTCATCACATGTGGGGTAGATACACATCTCAAATTTTTATTAGTCAAGCATTTTGTTACACTAGTCCTAAAATGTTTCTGATTGAGTCACCAAAGATTGTTGAGAAAAATCAACTAGAAAGTAATTTAATGAGGAATACAGATTCTTTCCTATATGTAGAGGTATAGAGTATACCTTGCACTTGTACTTTATTAGTATGCAAACAATTCGGGAAGGTTATAAGGAGTGACCCCAGGATTCACAGCTCAGAAATGTCAGACAAAAGATGTGATGCTGGTCTTTCTCCTTCTAATCCTTGTCATTCATACTATATATGCAATGTGAATATTTACTGTGCACCAAGTATATCTCATGCACTATTAGAGAGAGGGAAAGAGAGAGAGAGAGCTAGAGAGAGGGAGAGGGAGAGAGAGAAAGAAAGAGAGCCAAGAATTTATCCTTCAAGGCATTAAGAGGATTAAATAGGCTAGATTATGAGTCTTGTGCAAAGAAAGAAGCACCTAAGGAAGGCTAGATCCAAATGAAAGAAAGCAGGTTATAAATCCCCGAAGTAGATAAGTAACTTGACCTTCCTGAGAACTGCTTCTCCATGGGAAGAATATGGATGGGTCACCTTCTGGCCTTGAGTCTGGCTGGTAGGAACGAAGGAAAAAATATGGGAAATTGCTCTTATTCAATAGGCAGTCTGTCATGGCGGTAACTGCATGAGCTAGTGGCTGGCCTTACAGGCACTGGGGAAGAAGCCTGGAAGGAAGTGCAGTAGTGCTGGGCAGAGGAAGGGACTGTAGCTGTGGGACTGCGTGCCTTGTGACCAGGAGCAGACCCCTCACTGTGTAGTCACCTCAGGTGGCCGCTCTCATAGGTGGTTAGGAAAGAGGCAGATAGTGCCATAGGTGTAGTTACAAATATTGCAAAATCTGTTGAAAAAATCAATCATAATTTTTTTGACAGTCTAGAATACAATAGAAGTCACTTTCTCTAAGATTGTTTCTTTTAATACCATAATTTTTTGGTTCTTACTGTGTTCACTACAAACAAACAAAACAACTTTTGAGTTTCAGTGTTTGTCAGGATATTCCATTAATTTGTCAACATTTTCCCTACTTTGTGCAACTGAGAAACTAGCAAATTTGTGCGTTCATGATTGTGTTATCTCTATGCTCAGTGTAGTCATTTTGTACCTTCCATCTCACTGTCTTATAAGTCTCAGCATTTCTCCTTCATCAGAGTTGATCTATATTATTATTAACAATAAAAATAGTAATAACAATATAATAAAACTAACAATGTTAATGACTTTGAATGGAAACATTTATGTGCTTTGCATATTTCTATTCTTTCTGTGAAAGACATTCTAAGTATCAGGAACCTATTGGTAACCCAAAGTCAGTATGGGACCATCTATTATTATGCCGCACTGAAATTCAGTCATTCTTCTCTCGTTGCCCCTCAGGCTGTCAGCTGTCCTCTCTGTCGCCTTCTATTGTTTGTTGGCTCCACTTTTCTCTGGTGTGAGGGGAAAAAAATGCAAAATGGTCACTAGAACTGGGGGTGGATAGGGATCAGCACACCTGAAGAGAGACCCCCAAGAAGCACCCAGCAAGGGAAGAGTCTTTCATTCTAGCTTGTGTTTCCCACCAGTATTTAACATGCAACCAGTTGCATAGGAGGCTGCAGCTAGTCTGCTACCTCCATTTCTGGTCTTTCTGCCCCTTCCTCATCTTCTTTTTCTTTTCTTTCTGGCTTTCAGGGAACTCTAGAAATGTGAACTATGTTATAACTGCTGCTCCCCCCTCCCCCTCCCCAGGATTCTGTTCTTAAATTGCAACAATTAGAGGACTGTTTCTAAATTGGATTGCTTCAGATTGTCTCAGCTCTCTGTGACTTTAAGAACAAGCTGATTGGAAGGCACATTCGGTTGGCAGCTTTCACCCACTTATTTGGACTATCAAGCAAGAATGCTCACAATCTTTCAAATGAAAGGAGACATCTTTATTTCCAGTTCGCACCCTTCATAATAAGAAGGGTATTTGAAATGGAGCCAAAAAGCCTAACTTGCTTCTCTAACTTCATATTTCAGTTGCCGGCAGTAGTGGAAGAGCCTTTCCGCACTTACCCCACCTCACCCCCAAGTCAGCAACAGAAAATGAAAATAATGCATTCAGACTCGAGGAGCAAAAAGGAAAAAGAATGCTAATTTGCTTAAATTTGTGAGAAAGGCCTTGTGCTTCCTAAAATTTTATCTTTACCAGCTAACCGAAACCACCCGTTCAACTGAGGAAGATGCTTTTATTTATTTTACTTCCTTGTTATCTTTGACAGCATCAGCAGGCCATTGCTACAAAGAAGAAAAAAAAGGGCTTCTATAGTAATTACCAAAGATTTCAAAATCTGGGAAAGTCTGATTAGGAAGCTGTGCTCCTGTTTCACTTTAGTCAGGGCTATAACCCAGGGGATGGTGCACTGAGTTTTGCTATACTACTGAGGGCTTTCCGCTGCAGTCAGTAGAGTGGGAACATCCCTTAACACATCACTGTCTTCATAGCTGTTTCCCCACATACAACTCTCTTTTGTATTCTAGAAGTTACCATAGGTCATTAGTCTGTCTTGGGATCCATTGTCTCTGGATGCTCCTTCCTTTCTTTCTGGGAAAGCCTGCCCCAGCCCAACCCGTGCAAGTGACCAGATCCCCTCAGGAGCCTTCTCATCCACAGGGGGAAGTGATCTGTCCAGGAATGCTCTCTGTGTTCAGGAATTCATTCCAAGGGGCTACGCTTCTCATTTTTTGTGTGATGGTCAATGGTCATTTGTTTAATGCTTTGCTTTTGTACCATCTTGAAAGCTCCCCAGAATGTCTGCATTATCAGCTTTCCTGATGAAATAGCATCCCAATGCAGTTTCCATAGCATTCTCTTAACTGATATTTAAGGAGGAGGCAAATATTACAAGTATAAAAAATATAACTGTTGCAAGATATGAGATTTGTCTCATGACTTCATGTAACAAAATTAATAAGTACTTTTGCAAGTTGTATGCCCTTTTACTGTTTATAAAGTTCTTTTACAGATATTTATCACTCAGCCATACACTTAATTTTTCTACATGAAAGTGTAATGTGTGTGTGTGTAGTTTACTGCATGTATTGCTTCTCTCATCATAGGTGTATGCGTGCACACACATATACACACACATGCATGCGCATGCCTAGCTCTGTGTGGGTAGACACTTTGTCATGTCTATTTCTATACCCTCAGTTTCATTAAAACTGCCTGTTGGAAAGGAGGGAAATTTCAGTATAGATATGTACATGAATGAATGAGTGAAGATGCTGCCCTATATAGTTTTTACAGTAGTCCCCTAACAGTGAATAAAATATCCATTTCATATCCTACCTCTTTGCTCAGTAGTGAAACTGAGGTTTGGCTAGGGACCAGCTGAAGGTCACATAGCTCATTATTGGCCAGGCCAAGACTTGAATTCAGGTTTTCTATTTTCATATTCTTTCTTTTCTGTCTTCTGGGAATTTTCTATATTAATAGCAGAGCGAGAAATGTCACACAAGGGAAAATAGTTTCCAAATTTAAATTCATGATGCATACGCAAGAAATTACTGACTTTCAATCCAATGGTAACACAGATTGTGTGCTTTTTTTTTTCTTTTTGAGAAGGAAAAGCCTTTCTTTTCCATCATCTTGCCTTTATTAGCATATGTGTCAACGCACACACACCACAGCTCCCACTCCATACTTTCCCAGTTTCTTGTTAATATCTTAGCAGGTGCTGTCTGCCCTGACCATCCTTTTGCCTTCCATGGTTGTGGCTTGATGAGGCGGAGGCCAACAGACAGGCGGTAGCATTTGATATGAGCCCTTCAGCAAGGGTGCAGGACTTGAGAGAAAAGTGCGTGTGTGCTTCTCACATGTAGGACCAGGCTGGGTAAGCACCCAGGCCACTTGGTAAGTGATACTGACCCTCCATGGGTGTTGGTAACCTCCCTGCAATCCAGGGACCTTTTGTGGCTCAGAAGCCAAGGTGCACATGCCATCTGTCCTCATCACAGATACATCTGGCACATGCATATTTTCCAGCCAAAGGCATTACTTAAGGTCCTCATGCCTACAAGAAACCAGGGGCATATCCATTCAACTTAGGGCAGATCAGACATGTAGCAAGAGTCCCTTTCTATTCTCTGTCACCTCTCTCTTTTCCTTGATCTTAAAGCAGAATGTCTCAAACAGAAAGAAGGTATACAGGGACATGGGTCATCAACTAAGGTGCAAGAGAAATCCAGCCTTAGTTTGTAGTCTAAAGTCCATGTGGGTGGGGGTAAGTCACTGAAAAACTGTAAAAGGGACTCTGAAGTCATAGATGACATTATAGATTCTGTAGCAATGGCAGTAAGTAGCCCAGGAACTCTCTGGGGTTTGTTCTTGTATTCCATTAGACACATGGTAATGAGCTACAGGCATTCTTATGTATGCAAATTCACCACTCTGGTTCTTCTTTTGACTGCCAGCCCTCGACTTGGCTTTTCTGTGTAGTGGGACTCACTGCTTTCCCTTTCCCTTTCTTATAAATGACTCAGGAAGCACACTGTAAAACCATGAAAGCCTCTTTTACTGGCATTATCATTTGAGGAAATCCACGTCCTCCAAACCTTACAGGATTCGCCCTTTGAAATGTGCCCCTACTCTGGCTTTCCTGCGAGTCCATGGTTTACAGAAATGGACTGTTGGGGTTTCCCACCAATCCACAGCTCTGAGTTTCCATTTCTACATTTTGACTGCCAGTGCTATATTTGGTTAAGATCCTGCTTTTTGTCTGGTTTCCTAGGGAAACAGTTTGCAAGAGTCGCTGTGTCCATCTGCCTCGCCTGCCTGGGTTTTTGACTCTATACCCTGATTATTTAGTAACCTCACAGAAGGGCACCAGGACCCAAACTGGGACAACCTCTTGGGGTTTGTTCATAAGTTTGTGAAAAGAGATGATCATTTTGGACATTAGAGTCTTCTGAGAGCACGGAAGACAGTATACGTGTATGTCTCCAGCTGTGTAGACACATGCAACCTAGAGTAACAAGAAAGCTACTGTGATTGTGCAGTGTGAAGGTCAAGATATCTTACTCCGAGTATGCAGAGACACTGAACATTCAAGATAAGCATAGACACAGAAGCATGTCTCTGATGACCTTGTAGTCAGCCATGACTGATTTGAAGAAACACACATCTTAAAGCTAGGATGCCTGCATTGTTTTATTTAAATCTCAGGATGACTCTTTTCATCAAGAGAACTTCATATTGTCTTTGGTCTTTGGGACCTTTGTGCTTACATCTCTGCTCACAAGTGGGACTTACTAAGTAAATGTGTATTCCTTTTTCAATTTTCTCCACAGCATAAAAGTGCTGGCCAAACAGAGTTGTGTAAAACAACATAGCCAATCACGCTGATTTTTTTTTTTTATTCTGTCAATAAGCAGTCTAATTTTGGATCAGTGTCTATACATTTTTAGGTTTTTAAAGATTTGAAATCAGTACTTAAAATTTCACTAAGCAGTTATCAGACATATGAGGCTCTGTGCATAGCAAATTAAAAAACATTAACCTTCTAAAGGATTAACCTTTTAAATGATTTTTAAAATTTCCTTTTAGCTCACAGTTCTGAATTGTCTGGAACACTGAGGGCTTGCTATGGAGGGAATCTAATGCTGGTTAGTGTCTTCCATGCTCCAAATATGTGTCACACTCCAGTTAATGTGGATGAACCAGCATCTCCCTGGATCAAGAATAAAAGCTGTTTGGGGGCAAAGGTTGTCCGGGTCTCAGAGCAGGATAGTTACATACCTACTGTCACAAATGAAACCTTCAGCAAATAGAATCTGTTGTTTCATTTAATTATTTTTCAAGATGCCATTACCAGAAATTTTTATGTAAATACATATTTTATTCCCTGAGGCATGTTAATATGAAATCAAAATTATACAACACTGAAATGAAAACAAAATTTTCTTTTTACTAGTTCTCTCTAATGTGTTATTGGGAACATGATATAGGATAAAGAAGGTGTTCAAACGTAGCCAAAGGCTCCTTGTTTGGTATTCATTCTATGGAACAACAGGAATGCTGTGATAGCAATTGTTCAACATGGCTCAAACCAGTGAGCATTTACGGGCTGCTGGCTTAAGTATTGGGCCCGTGCTGTGGGAAGTCCGATCACCATTTGTGAAACACACCCTTACGTGCCCTATAATGTGCTAAAAGCATATCACTGCACTACCATAATTGAGACCTCAGATATGCGTTATGTGTTTATTTATGTAACAAGAATCTATATGTCAAGCACTGCTTTCTGTGCTTTAGTAACCCACATCATCCTCCATACAGGACTTTGATGTGTAGGTGCCATAATTGTCTTCATCTTTGAGTGAGGAAGTTGAGACACTGTGTACAGCTCATCTGCCCAAGGTCACATAGTCAACAGCAATGGGCTGAGGTGGTGAACTCCTAGCTTCTGAGCTGTTTTCTGAGAGACTGAGGAGGAAAGGAAAATGCATTGGCCTTAGTGAATTGAGGAAGAGAGCATTCCATGTAGGAGCTGAAGTCCAGGAGGACTGAAGCTCCATCAAGAGAATGTCTGGGCATGCCTGGTTCCTGCTTTTCATAGCCATGAGCATAGTAAGAGCACTGGCCTTGAGGCCAGAGGTGGTTACTTCAGAAGCAGTGAGAGAAAAGGAAGTAGAATGTGCAGATTGGGAAAGTGAATGACACAATGAGAGCCAGAGTTTAGTGCGGGAGTGTGGAGGACTTTCTAAGCGAAGTTGAATAAGTTCCACCCTTATCTAGTCATCCAAGGGAAGCCACAAGGTGATTATAGGTATAGAGCAAGCATGATAGGAAGATTGTGTCTTATGTCCACAGTGGACTTGATTTGAGGGTAGCAGTAGCTTAAACAGACCGTCCTGAGGTGGCACCCTGAAATACCTAAACTCAGTTATGCAAACCAGAACATTTGCCTGGAAGATTCAATCCAGGTGCTTTAGTACCATTTTGTGTCCCATTAGAGATAATGAATTTCAAGCTACATACATTCTTCATCTTCCCTTGGACAATGTCCTCTACTTTTCCTGAAGGAAATAATGTCTGGGTTATTTATTTCTAGAAAGTGATATCCATACTGCAACAGGCCCATTCTCCTGCTGTGTGGTGAAGACTTAGAGGCTATCAGGGGACCTTATGGCCTACATGTCTGAGTCCAAGCTTTGAAATGCAGCAGCCTTGGATGGACATATGACTCGTACTCTCCCTTTGTAATCCTAGACGTCCTCATCTGCACAATGATAATATTAGGAAGATTAATTTGATAATACAGAATCAAAGGGATTCTGAATTATTAAATTTAATTATGTACGGAAAATGTTTAGCCAAAAGTCCTTCACATAAAGTTCCCAATGAATGTATCCATTATTTTCAATAATAGCATAAAATATTGCAAACAAGTCTGACGAGGGTACCTGACAGTTCTTGGGGCTGATCTTGTTTTATGTAACCACAACCAAAGGCAGTGACAATGACAATAAGCGAAGAAAGTTTTAGGCTTCCTTAAACTGCACTTGGTAGTGATTTTTTTTCTTTTTTTGGCTGGCACAGGCTGCCTTAAGGGCGGGTCTAGTGAGGCATGGGAAGTTGACAATACAACTGCAGTCCTCTGCACCTAACTGGGTTTGCCCCAGCAGGAGCTTAAACAACAGAGCTAATCAGCAAGCCCCCCAAAAATTGAGAAGGATATTTTTTTCTTTTTCTTTCTTTTTTTTTAATTTTTTTTTGATTAAACTACACTTGGTATCTCCAACTCATTCCTATACCTAATGTATGAGATTAGGAAAAAAAAAAAAAGAGAGAGAGATTAGGTATTTCAGGAGAGCAATCTAATAGATATGATGGATGCTAGATGGATGGACCATTCCCCAAAGTAAAGCAAGAAAGTGAAAGACAGAAGAATTAACACACTGTTTACCAGCTGATGTGCTTGCTCCGTGTTACCCACCAGAATCAGCTGATGGGGGGTGCCTTTAGCCATGTCATTTCCTGAGGCTCATAGGACAAACATGGCATTATTGGCCTTGCTGAGAGAGGTGCTGCTAGCTTTTCAGCTCTCTTAAGTGGTTCTGACAGACAGTCAAGGGTCAGAAGCCATGGTATCAGGGGAAGGGCTGAGCCAAGGAAAACCGTAGAAAGCTCTGGCCCTGACCAGAACAAGTTGTCATGGAGCAAGGACGTAACAGACAAGCTGAGACATTGCTTCTGTTGTGATTTTTCTAAGTGGCATTTTCTGAAAGAAACAGAAGAGGGAAGAAGAAAGAAGGAGGCATAGGGCAGAAGAGAAGAAGAGTAGCAGAAGGAAACCTGTGCACCTCGGATGTGAAAGTGCTTCCTATGATCCAAACAGAGTTAGGTAAAGGCTTTTAAACTTTAACATGAGAAGAAAATCAAAGCCAGCCGACCTGTGCCTGAGAGACACAGAAGTACTGACTGAGGCCCTCATTGCCAGCTTCTGAGTGTGTGAATTAACAAACTCAGTTGCAGCTATCTTAGCTCTCTCTTATTTCCAGTTTCCAATTTATGGGAGAGTACCTGACTCTGCTCCAGCTTCCTCATTTCTCCAGTGCACGGGGCATGTGACCCCTGAGTTCTCACCATACAGTAGGTACAGCTCCCCTGTCTCCCTTTCAGTACACAATGGTCTACTCTAATTCTGGACTCACAGGTAGAACAGATAACTCTGGAGTATGCTCAGCTGTCTTACTTCGGTCTCTTTCTCAAATTTCTAGTGAAGCCTGGAATTTTCCCTTCTGTCTCAGCTAATCTGCTGTCTGGTCTTCAAGGCCTGTCATCCATAAGGTCTTCCTTTTGATAACACAGTTCTTACCTGAGCTGCCCCCGGCCCTACTGTAGCAGAACTGTGACCTTGCAATAGCATCTTCATGCCAAAGAAGACTTAATTTTCCCTAAGTACTTGGGAGGAGAAAAACAATAATCTATATGATGGGCTTCTGGCTGAATTCCATATCCTTTCGGAGAAGATAGAAGTTGGCATAGCCCATATTCTGATTTAAACAAAAATGTTTTGTTCTGATGTCATTTGTCTAATTAATGTAAAAGAAGATTGTATTTTTCCTACACAGTGTCATCTAGCCTTTGAGATCTTGGACTGACGCAGCCCAGATCAATTGTCTTGTCTTCGGCAAAGCCTCCTAGATGCCTTCAGTTGGATGGATCTACCCTTGGTATTGACGAAGAATTATGTTCATGCTGCAGATCTAATGCAGTTACTCCCCTTTTGGATTTGTTTCTTCGCTCATTATTAACATGTGCTGAACACCATCTGCCTCCCCCATGGTGCTGAAGGATGGAGCAGGTGCACCGAGGATGCAGGAGGGAATTATCAAAGATGAGACTGGGGCTGGGGAGATAGATAGCATTCTAAGTACCTGCTTGGCAAGTGCAAGGACCTGGGTTCGATCCCTGGTAATGGGTGCTGTTCCTAACCTAGAACCCTGGCCATGGGGCTGGGAAGATGGCTCAGTGGAATAAGTGCTTGCCTGGCAAGCAGAAGGGCCTGAGTTCAATCCCTGGTTCCACCAAAAAAAGAACCCTGGCCACACCATGCCACCCTAAAACTAAATGTGGTGGCACACTCCTGTAATCTCAATACTGGGGAGACTGAGGCAGGAGGATGACTATGAGTCTGAGCTGCATAGCAAGACTCTATACCAAATAAATATAAATAAATAAATGAATGAATAAATAAATAAATAGAATTAAAATTTTTTTGAAGATGTGGCTGTGAAGGCAGGGCAAAAAGCCACTAAATAATGCACAGGATATTGCCAAAGAGGAGCCAGGAAGTTTGGGAGGCATAGGATCCTATAATTAAATTTGGACCTTATGAAGGACATTTTGTTATTACAGATCTAGTCAACAAAACTTGTCAAGTGCCTTGTGCATGGTGGAGATCATGCTTGGTGAAGATGAAGGGTTAGAAACATTGGTCCTTACCCTCAAGGAGCTCACAGTCTACTGAGTTACTCTTCTGACTGCCCCACTAGATTGGGAGCTCCTGGAGGGCAGGCACTTCTGTTCTTCTGAAAATGAGCTTATGTGCATTATGTAGGCTCAAGACGGAGTTAGTCCCAGCTTTAGCTTTTGATTCGGCTGGTCGTTTATTGTTTTTTATTTTTTTAACTATGCTCATATCCTAGCTAGCTGGTAGCCACATATTGCCTATCTCTTCAGTGATATGCAGATTGCAAATTAATGAAGGAGAGGAAGTGACTGACATCACAGGAGTTCTGCAGATGCCCTGTCTTACCATATCACTCTGCCTGGCAACTGGTAGGCGTTCTCTGCCCTTCTACTGCCTGCTTGGCAGCAAAGTTGGTCTAGCACACCTTGGGCTTGGGAGGGCTCCAGCCTGAGGTCCTCCTGACCCCTGGTTTTCTTAGCTAGCTGATCTCTTAACTCAATCAGTGGTCAAGTCATATACTCTAGGCTGCAAATGAGCTGTCAGAGCTCGAGTCAGGCTGAATCTCACACAACATCTTACAAAAGTCAAAATCAAAGTCAAAGGAAAATGACGACATTTTCTTTCGGGCCAAAGTGTTATTTTTCCACCGAGGGCAACACATCTTGTTGGCAGGAAAAGTTGATTGGCTTGGACTTGTGTAATCAATTGTATTAGCAGATGACAGGGTCTCACAGTCTCTGGTGTTTATTAGCATGTTATTGTTTTCAGATCATTTTATAGTTCATTACTGACTCTTCCCTAATAAAGTCTGTGTCCACATGGTAGGAATTAGTACTCTCAATATGTTGGTGTATGTTGAGGGTGGGAGGTTTGGAGACTCATCAAAGTTAAGCAACCTTGTCCAAATTCTTCCAGATCATTGTGCTATCTTCTTCTTTTTTTTTTTTTTTTTTTTTTTTTTTTTTTTTTTTTTTTTTTTTTTTTTTTTTTTTTTTTTTTGTCTTGTTTTGTTTTCCAGTAGTTTGCTGCTATATTAAAGAAACTGTGAGAAAAATGCTAGGACGTTCTGTCTGAGCTCATATTTTGGCTTAGTGAGTAGCCTTAGGAAATTCAGAATGGGATTCTAAAGATTAATGTGCTTCTCTGACCTGTGAGATCATGCTTCCTTGAATTTAGTCATTAGGTAGACCTATTCCAACATGGACAGTGTCTTCCATTCTTCAAAATATTCTCAGTGTTCGTTCAGCCAATTTACAAAGATTTACATAATGCTCCCAAGGACTGGTCATCTTCAGTCCTAGCTTGGCAAATATAGATAGAACCTAGTTGGTCCAGAAGAGGCAGCTTAAGATGCAGAGAGATAATGTGATAGATGGGAGGACACGTGCCATGCATGTGGCAAATCCAGTCTTGGCATCAGTATTAGTTCTCTGCCTTGTGACACCAGTGTTTGTCACATTATATGGTGTCTCAGCTTTATGATACGATCTCTTCATTGGTTGCCCTTGGTAAGTCAGAGCTAAGTAGCACCAAATCTCTAAACTTGTAAGTTTGCTGTGGTAACGTTAGCATGAAATATCTATTAAAATGAAAAGTGTTATCTCAAATAGTCTGCTCCATTTGCCCAAAGAGAAGTTGTCTTTTATGTCCTAGCTTTGCCTCTAATTTTTTAAATGTTTTCCAAAAATGTTCATTTTTTTTCCCTACAAGTTGCAGTGGAAAGTTTGGCCTAATTTCCATGTTTCCGTTGAGCACAAGCAATAACACATTCTAAAGGATGATAAATAGCTGTGTAAAATGTAGATGTGTTCTATAAATACTTCCTCAAATCCCTGTAGTCAGAACCAGGTAGAGAGAGAACAGTGAAGGTGTTTGCTTTCTACATCTCCTTCTTTGGGCAGAGGTAGTTTTGAGATCAGGAGTACACCAGTCAGAGCCAGACAGAGCTAGATTTGAGGTTCAGATCTTATTCCCCCTGTTCAGCCTACCTGTTACATATGTCAAACTGCTTAACTTCCTGGTACTCCACTTCTATTTCCGTAGGTTAACAAAATCTAGTTTGAGTTATAAACACTCGATTGGTGTCCAGTCTGAATATTTTAAGTAGGTAATTATGTTGTTATGATTTGTCACTGTTTGATCTTCATCTAAGACCCTTTTAGACACTTATATTCATATCTTTTCTTAGAGAGAAGCAGCATCAGCTGTACCGTAAGTCAGTTTCAACTCTTGTTTCAGGGGATATTTAGCATTTCTAAGTTTATCGTGACCTTTATAATCAGAGTGCTGACTAAATGCAAAAGCTGGCATCTTCTGCCTGTTCAGTAAATACTATTTGTATTAGCAAATTTTCGTTTTTAGTTATGAGTGCAGTGTAACAACATAACCTAACCTTTGGAATGCAGAGACAGAAAAACAAATAGAAAGTGACAGTGTCATACTTGTAATAATGCAGGTGGTGCTGAAGTGAAGTCCTTGGTCTGTGGAGTCCTGCTTGCCTCTGGATGCAGTATCTTGAGTGCAGTCCTCATGGCTCGGTATTCTCCTTGTGAATGCAGGCAGGAAGATTAACTACCTAATCTGGAGTAGGGTGGCTAAGGAAGGCTTGAGGTACTCACAGTAGGACCTGTCTCAAGCAGTGTTTGTTGTAATATTGAGAAGAAGGGTAAGCATTTCTGTGTCCCTTTTTTGGATAGCTCCATGAAGTGTTTCAGTATTACTACCTGTCCCACTGCCATGACTGTTGCAAGAAAAACGCGCAGTAAGATAGGGAAGATAGTGAAACCGTCTGAGCCCAGACAGAGTGAAGTGATTATCTCTTTAGTGCTGTTTAATACAAAGCAAACTCATGGCAAAGAGGAACCTAGAACTCGTTAATGTCCTGCTCAAGCTCTTCTGTCCTTAGTTTCTATATATGATTCTTGTTGAAAAAAAAATCTTGATCTTAGTTACTATCTACAATTATAGATCAAGTTACAGAGACAGTAAAGCACATTGTGTTTCTCAGTCTGTTTTTCATGATAATGTTAGCATTGTACGACGATGTACCACCTCCGGCAGATGCCCAGCAATGTGGGTGCCCCAGGGAGGAGTGGATGCAGAATGCTCTGGGGAGCTTGCAGCTCACTGCCTCTGTGGAGACAGCACAGTTAGCAAATTAAATAAGTAAATAAGTAAATAAACAAATAAGTTTCTTATCTCTCTGGAACTTGAAAAAAGAACATGAGAAAGAAGCACAGCTTCTATGATTATATTTAGGGGTAGCACAATCCTTGCAGCAGAGCCTTAGGTGCTATGCCTCTTCTCACTGAGTGTTGAGTTGCAAGCATTAGGAATCACCAAAATCGCCTGGAGCCTTTCATTAAAGCAATCACCTCTGAGATGAGCAGCAAGAGGCATATGTCCCTGTAACGCCAGCCTGAGTCTGAACCAGCTGTCCTGTGGGGCCCGCATCCTGCGGTGGGGTGCAGACGGCTCCCTTGAGCACCTGACCCATGGTGTGTACCAGTGCATGCTTTTCTCCTCTTTTCTCAGATGCTACTGCTGTGCTCGATTGTAGAACAGACTCTAACACAAAACCAGAAGGAACTTGAAGGCACCTAAAAGCCAAAGGCCACTTACATTTTCATTTATCTGCAAAAAAAGGTGATGCTGGCTGAGCTCACTTCTGTGCATGTCTCTAAGTCATCACTAGAATCCCATTTTTCTTGCCTATCTAGATGTCCAAAGTTTGCTGATGCCCCAAGTTTCCTGATACCCAAAAAAGGGTTTGAATGTGAGCCCTTCCTGAACATGAGTGTCCTTTCAGCCCTTCACATGCAGCATCTCTTCTTTGTCTGAGATCTGATAGCACATGATTCATTTTGCTTCAAATTGTTCAACACCTCTGAGATTTTTCTACTGTGTCTTCCAGAGGACTGGAGCTGGCTCATTAGTTCCTATACTGTGACACTTATTAGACCTGTGTAAATGTCCTTCAATCAGATGTGTTACTTATGACCATTTCCTGGGTTATTTTTCGTTTAATGTAGATTGAAGGTTTGCTAGCTTACATCTTATAAGTAAAGCAGTGGGATCCTCCTCTTGCTTTGTGTCCTATGTGCTCTACATAGTCACTTCTCTCCAAAGCACTTTCTTTGTATGCAGGAAGCATTGGTGACCATGTCCTAGATGTTAAGTATTGTCTAGAGGCTTAAGGCACAGCTGCTGAATGACCTGTCACTCATCCTTGATTAGAAAAAGAATAATTTGCTTCCACCTGTTATTCAGGATGTTTAGATGATTGGAGATGGTGATACACATAGAATTTTTGTTGACATGCTTATTGGCATTGCAGGAACAGGCCTTTGCATGTTCATGCCACTCACTTCCCTACATCAACTACAGTTCATTCTGACAACATTGATGTCTTGTAGTCTGCCCTTCCTGGAATGAATCTCCAGTTACTAGAAGTTGGAAAGCACTTTAGAATGAGTGTAAGAGGGTAGCATGCTACTTTTGTCTTGTAGCAGCTCTGTTACCATGAGAAAATTATGTAGCTTTGCTGTGCCCTTTTTTCATTGTAAAACACAAGCAAACACATGTATCTCATTGAGATTGAGGAAAATAATGCACATACAGCAGAGTGACTCAGTGAATATTATTAGTATAACCTCAGACATTATTCTCTTTGTATAATAGAGTTTTTTTATTTCCTCTGAAAGGCAAATTATTGGGAAATAGACAGAACCAAAGGAAAGAAGGGAGATAGAGTTGATCACTGAGCTGCAGCACTACCTCATGGAGACTGAGTAGGACAAGGAGAGGACCTCTTTGTTAGTCGAGGAAAAGGGAACATGTATAGCACTGGCACCGGCACAGCCTGGCAGAACTCTCTGTGGGCCACATCTGTTTGTGCCAGCTGTTGCCAGTCTGTGTAGGCTCGCCGAGAATAACAGCAGTGATTTTTGCTTTATAACAACTTCCATCTCAAGATCTCAGAATGAAGCATAAATGTAGATTAGGCTTCTCAAATTTTTTTGCCAAGAACGAGCATACTAACATATCATTGTTCTGAGTGAATATCTCCCGGTGGAAAGAGGGCTAAACTTGTGTCAAAGAAGACCTGCTTTCCTGACTGGAGCTTTCTTCTTAATTTCACCCCTCATTTTCTAGATAACTTTGGACAGCTTGGTTCCTGCTCTTGACTCTCAGTTTTCTCAATATAAATGACAGGCGTTTTTTACTCCTAAGTGATCTCTAGTGTGTTTTCAGTTTCTGAATCCCAGAGAAGGCAAGGAATCAAGACTTGACTCCCACGGTTCTTGGAGAATAGGATTTTTTTTCTTAGTACTTTATTCATGCTTATGCCAGAATCCAGTAGAAAAGCTCATAGTTTTGGTCATTAGTGAAGACCTGAGTCCTTTAGATGCTTGTCTGAAAGAATGCCAGTATCTTGTTCTGTTTGTCCCCTTTGCCTACCTCTAGGGACTGTTATTTTCATTTACTACTTTAAGATTTAGCAATAGCCCTCCAGTTTGTATTGAAGAGTGCTAAAGGAAGTCATCTTTTGGAAAAAGAGCTCTCCTTGTTTCGCTGAATCATGAATGAAGAAAGGGAAAGTACACATGTCTCTCAAGGATGTTTGCTTATACCATCCACATCAGAGGAACTTGGGAGTGCTTATTGATCCTGAGTTGCCCCTTTGTGCACACACAGTGTAGCATAAAATGTAGTTTATTTCTTTAAGAAAGTTGTCTTGAATAATTCAACATGTTGTACTACAAATTAAATACTTTAAAAATAGGTAGATGGATGTCTTAGTCACTTTTCTACTGTGACAAAATAGCTGCCATCTTAAAGGAGGATGGTATATTTGGGATCACAGTTTTAACCCTGAGTTGGCCAGTTCAAGAGACAGAAGAGCACGGAAGATAAGCCCATTCCAGCAAGCCCCCAGTGACCTCCTCATCCAACCATGCTCTGCCCTGCATAGGTCCTGACTCTGAACACATGTGGCTCTCAGAGGACATCTAGGTATAAACCATAACATTGGCTTACAGAATTTTTCTGAAATAATGTAAAGCAGTAGAGATGCTAAAACATTTTGTTGTGGTTGAGGCTCACATTTTGGAGGAGAAAGCTGGATTTCACTCCCCGGTTCTTTACTGACTGTCCAGCTGCTCTTCATACTTTAGCTTTCTTCTTTGCAAAATCAGGATAGTAACTACCTGATGAGGTTGCTTGGGCAATTTAGTGAGTTATAATGTACATGGCCTGGCACTCGCTGAACATTCAGTATGCCTCAACCCCTTCTGGTATAATAAATTAAAAGAGCATTTCCATCCTTCAGAATTGATAAAAGGAATTAGAAATTCCTTCATTGAGATTGCTGTTGTACTCATTTCATACTTAGGATCAGTTAGAAGCAGTAAACGCTGATCATGTTTCAGATTCAGAGTGGAGCATGGTCTCTCTTTGCTCTGCTGCAACGTGGATGAGTGACACCAAGTCATTCATATTCCCTCCTCCCTTTCCTGCCACTTTGAAAGACATCCGTAGCTCATATTTGATAAACTGTGTGTGATCATTTAGTACAAATCGTTGTGAGCTATGGTTAAATGCCAGCATATGCCACATGTCTTCTTAGGTGTTTAAATGTCAGCATGTGCCACATGTCATCTTAGGTGTTTCTTAGAATGATTCTAAAATAAAGACAACTGTCCAGTCTCCTCTGCCTGCCCCCTCAATCCCATTTACAGAGGTGGAAGATAATGGTAAGACAAGTTCTTTAAAATCTTGTAAAATGTGAATCAAAATGAGTGGCATAACTTGCTATTGGAACCAGATTTTTCTTCCTCCCAAGCCCACACTTTCTCCATTACACCACAATCAATGTTTCTGAAAGTAAAGAGGGCCACATTAGCCTCCAACCTCTGGTATAATTAGCATCAGACTTTAATCAGTGAGGTTGACTGTCTTGATTAACCTTTATGATAGATCATGTAAGTTTCATATTTCTAAATGAATATATAGATGTGGCTGTAAATTAGTGGAAAAACACCGAGCTTGGATCAGAAGACTCACGCTTAACTCCTGACTCTGCCACTTAGCATGGGTGTGATTTTGGCTAAGTCACCTGATAGTGTGTCTTATCAGGCCACTAACTTGGCTTGTTCCTTCATCTGAGGGGAAAGGTGGATGGAAAAGAGGAATGAAGAGGAAAAAAGAGAGAACAGTAGGGGACAGAGAAGGTGGAAGGGAGGAGAGAAGGGAGGAGAGAGAGAGAGGGAGGGAGGGAGGGAGGGGAGAGAGAACAGAAAGAAAGAGAAAAAGACCAAATTATGATCTCAAGCTTTGGAAAACATTACATGGTCAATAGTCTAGAGCTTCTATATATTGTATCAAGATTCTTTATAGATGATAAAAGAGTAAAGAAATGTGAAAGGATTTTAATCAAATTCTACTTCAACTCTGCTGAACTTTGCCTCTCCCCAAAGGCCCAGTTCAGGCCATTTATATATGTGGCATGTTTTTAATACACTGCAGCCTTCACTAATATATCTCTTCTGAGTGTATTTTGACCAAAGATACATTTGCCATATTCACACCACATAATATATGTATGAGGGGTAATGTTAATTTCTAAACTGGTGCAGGAAATCACTGGCTTGCATAGACCATCTCTGGCTCTGTTGAACTCATATTTGAAGCAAATGATAATTAATGAAATGAATCTCTTGTTGTGGGTCACACCACTGGTGGATACTGATGTGGGATTTGAGCCCAGCAAGAAGAGCCTGCGACTAGAGCAGTGTCGGTGAGCTCATTCACACACATCAGGAGCTAGGGGGCTGGCTGGATTACTGAGAGCTCCACAGAGTCTCACCATCGCTGCCCGAGAATCTTGAGTGTCATGCCTTTGAACTACAATTAGCATTTTGGTTGTTAAAAATTTATTATTTTTATTTTACTTATTCCCTTGTTCTTGGTTTTATAATGCTGGAATTATAAATTACCTCAACAAGATATATCCCACTTGTTTTCCTAATTATATTAAAGCCCAATTAATTACTAGCATTTGTGGATAATTTAATATAGACTTCACCAAAGCTGTATGTAGTTTCTTACACTTCTTGAAACCTGAGAAACAACGACTTCAGACTACTTCCTGTCTGTCTGTGGCCAGAAACTCATCTTCCTGCCATGTTGAACCAATTTGATTCGATTTTTCACAGGTCAAACAAATCTTTATTCTATTATTCTCACATAAGCACTGTGCCTGCCTCCCTGCCGAGGTCCTGGCGTCCAATATGCTTGGTGCATTTCCCAGCAGGAGACCTGTTGGCCCAGGGCAGCCTTGTTATTGAACAAAGCAGCAGCCCTCTCTCCACATCTCCACAGCCCCACAAGGTAGATTGCTGAGCAAGAACCCCTCTGACTCAAATGAAAACCACCTCGCCTCAGGTGAAGCAGGGGAGTTAACCTTCTGTTGGCTGGTTTGCATTTTCCATGAAAAACTCAGAAATAGAAATTTACCTCAGCCATGGAAAGTGATGTGCCAAGCATCGCATTTGCATATTAAAACTGAAAACTAATTTGCATGGTGTTTCAGTGTCTTGTGTCACGTTCTGGTGTCTGTCAATCCCATTAGATAGAAACAGCTTGTACAGTAAAAAAGGGCTTCTGTGAATGGAAGGCTGAAGATCTAGGTGCCTTCATTTTTTTTTTTTTTGACTTGTCCATACTTTGGGTTGTTTATCCTCTCCTGGCTTCATTCTGAAAATGCTGAAGAAAAGACTGGATCCTCCTGTTTTCAAAAGGATGTTTACTATTTTCAAAGAGCATGTATTTTTTAAAAATTGTGTTCTATTTGGAAATTACAAAGACAACAATAAATTACTCAAAGTCCCACTATTCTGATGTAATCCTCAGTACTATTTTGGTGTATTTCCTTCTAGTATCTGGAATTTTTATGTACACAAAGAGGAGTCTTACATACACATTTTTATGCATTTGTACTTATCAGGTATACTATTTTATATCATCCAGATGTTTAATGTTATAATAGCAAAGATGACGGAACTGTCTAACTCTTTAATAAAAAAGGGTAAGGAACCTCAATTTTTAGTGGACAATGAATTTGAGCCCTGGCCAGAGCTGAAGCTGCAGTGAGGGAAGCACTGTGTGTCTGTTTGGTGACTACTCATTGAAAGTGTCGCTCTGGGTTAAGAGCATTGTATGGAGCCCTGTAGAAAGGTGCACATTGTGAGACCCGAATTACCAGCCTTGGGCCAACTAGGTTTGCTTTGTTTCCGAGATGAATGGTCTTCCAAAGGGAGGTCAGTGCTAGAGAGCAGTGGACCATGGTGAAGACTAAGATACGTTTCCTTTGCAGACGCATCAAAGAAAAACAATTCCACTCATCAAACTTTGGGATCACCTGTCTTGCAGAGGTGAAGCTAAGCAGTGGCTGGAGTCCTATAGCTCTCCTGCCTGTCTTCACATAAAATGACTCCACACAATATGCATAAAGCCCAATTCATGAGAGGAAAGGCATGATGGCTTTTGCCATGATACTATGGAAACAGCTTCTTTTAGCTACCTATAGAGTAAATTGAGAGAGGTACAGAGACAAATGAGTCCTGCTTTGAGGGAAGGCCCCTGGAGGAGGTTCCAGAGCTATGGGGCAGTGCGGTGGGTGAGTGGTGAGAGGGCTCTGACCCCACTTTTCATTTACCCTGAGGACTTGGGACTCCTACCACACCTGCCTTCTGTCTCCTTTCTGCCAGGCTGGGTAGCTTCCATCGCAGTGCATTCTCTGCCTGGGACTCACCCAAATTTGGATAAAGAACAGTGGCTTTGAGCCATCCACTTGTGGCATGCAAGAGGAAAGATGGGAACATAAAGGTCATTAGAAAAGGCAGCTTTTGGAAAGCTGAAGACTGAATGAGCATCAAGGCTGAGACCTTTCATATCAGCATGCTGAAGTCTTCCTCTCTCTGCCCTTTCTAATCCTTCTTCAAGCAAACGAAACTTGTGAGCAGAAGAGCCCAGAACATTGGCTTCTTGAGTGAAGCTGTGAGCAGTGTGCCTTGTGAATGCTGCTTCTCCCTCTTCCCAGTCCCTGACGTCCCCATAGCCTACTCCTTTGAACTGACATGGACAGGTAGGCAGCCAGCCCTCTGTCCTCAATCAGGAGGGGAGACCCACCTGATTGAGAAGCATGATATTCAGCGAGACTCAGGAAGTACAAGCAGCCCCGGGAAACTGCCAACTGCAACTCAACACAGCTTAAATAGGGGGGAGAAAAAGAACGAAAATATCAGAAATATATTTTTCTGGCAGCCTTTCAGATCTAAAATGGGGCTAATTCTACCTTTTGAAAAGAAGATAATTTCAATGTTTCTTTTTTTTTCAAGAACACGTAATTTAAGTCATTTTTCCTCTAAGAGAAGGAATCTCTTGTACATCATTACAAATGGACAAGAAAAATGAGCATCTCTGCTTCCCAGAGTGATAGAGTATTCATTATCATGTAATCTTTTGGAATATCTTGGCTGCCTTTTCCCAGTGTTTTATCTGCCGGGGCTGTGCTTTTCTGGTAAGGTGCAGATTTGCACTCCGTTTGAGTTATCTAGCTCTGTGTAACTAGGAAATCAACAGAAGAGAAGGACTCAGGGAGAAAAATGGCCCATAGCAAGGTCATTCTTAGTGATTCCAGAGGCTGATATGGTCACAGATACTCAGTTCCCCTTTTATAACATTGTGTTTTATAAAGCATTTAAAGAGTTAAATGGTGGAGATAAAGCATTAAGGTGTCAGGTGTTCTGCTAAGAGTGCTTTGAATCTTATTGTGGCTTGCTTACCATCGGGTCCTGCCTTTAGCCTCTGGAAAGAATGATGGCCTTTTTCCTTCTCTACCCTTGGTGGAGGAGAGGCACAGTCAGGTGGTTCACACATAGTCTTGATTTCACAACCCAAGTGTATGCAGTGAAAGTTCAGCAGCCTGCGGAAGACCTGTGAGCTGCCCACAGCTTACTCAGATTCAGAGTGCTGAGTGGAGTTCTGGACGTTTCGAAGGATGCTGACAAGCAGTTTACATTCTCTGGTGAGTGGAAATCTCTGTCACAGTGAGGTTTCCACTTACTCAGCAAGTGTCTGTTTTTGTAGATGACAAAGTATCTGCAAATATCATCTGTGATTTCACTGTAAAGATGGGTAAAGATGTACGAACCTTCCATATTATGGGCATGAAAATCTGATAGATGAGGATCAAAGGAATCATTGATAACACCATTCACCACCAAGAACCTGAGATTCAGCCCATGAAAATGATTTGATCAAAGTTCCTGAGCAATTTACAGGCAGAGGTAAAATTAAAAAGATTCTAAATAGGTCTTCTGTAACCAAGTAATAGTATCAAAGTCACACTCTGTATAAAAATATATTATTAAACACTTCCAGTGAAATCAAATGTTATATATAGGTAGGATTAATCTTGCCACTTGTGTTCATACTAATCTGGTGGCATTGCCTTGTTCACCAAAGATTCAATGCATGTTTATTACGATTGCAGAAACTATTATTCATTACTGATTATCCTGATCCATATAGTCAGCGAGGACATAGGCCTACATGCGGCTGCAAAGCTTGCAGTGTATTCAGTCTTCCCTGACCACCTTCTGAGTCCTTAGGTAGAAAGAACCAAGACAATTGCAGGAAAGAAGAAATAATGCTAAATCATGTTAGTAGAAAGAATAGGGCTGGTGAGATAGCTCAGCAGGACTAAGTGCCTAGTTAGGCTAGTGCAGGGACTGGAGTTCTATCCCTGGCACTATATGCTGCTCGCCCCCCCCCCAGGCACACTGTGCAGGTCCCTGACACCAGGTGTGGTGGTGACCTATGAGTCAGAGCTATGTGCTGGGACACTGTCCCAAGTTCATAGAAAAAAAAGAAAAACCATTCTTTTTCCCTTGCCTTCCTTTCTTTCTTTCTTTCTTTCTTTCTTTCTTTCTTTCTTTCTTTCTTTCTTTCTTTCTTTCTTTCTTTCTTTCTTTCTTTCTTTCTTTTTTCCTGTCTGTCTTTTGTGTATTTAGTGCAGGATCCACAGGGTCCTACTATGTAGATCGGACTCATAGTGATCCTCCTGCTTTCAGCTTCCGAAGCTCTGGAATTATAGGCTCACATCTCCATGCCGAGTCTCAGTGGCCATCTCAGTGCACCCCAGGGGTGGGGGTGGGGCCAGCAGGGCACACTGGGGATCAAACCCTGGCCTCTTCACTCTGCCTGAACAATCTGATGTCTTTCAACCATTAGCTTGTGATTTTCTCCACCCTCTCCTCTGTGAGCTGGGAGGGTGTTCAACCTGGAGACCATATGGTTTTCTTCCTCCACATGGTAAAGCTCGTCTTCCTGTTCTGTACATCACTCCATCCACCTGCAAAGAACAATGAGAAATGCTGTCAAGCAGTGAGCACATAAAGGAGTGGGGAGCACATTTGGCCGGCAGCAAGCAGGACCGCCTGCCATCGTAAATAAATCTCACAAACCTTTTGAAACAAATGAGCCTCTAAGTTGCTCAGAAATGTCATGGTGGTGGGGCGCACATCTCAGTGGTGTTGGTGTAGGAAGATGTTAGCCAGTAGGCTTATTTCAGAAGCATAACTTGAATAGAGATAAATGCCAATTCTAAATCTTTTAAAATTTTTGGTATCTAAAACAACTGCCTAGCCTCATCCTAGCTGTTTTTCCTCTATTTTATAATAGTTTTATTCTTTGATTTGCATGCTTTCATTCCCTTCCCTCTATCCTCTTTTGCTACTTCTCTTTCTCTTTTCTTATGTCCCTGTCTTTTTCTTTTGTTATAAAATCAAGTGAAGGCTTTAGAATAAAGCCAAGAGGCCCTGCCTTTCTGTCTCTCACCTACTAACCATGGATGCAGACCTCTTAGTGCTTATATTTTTAATGGTCTATTTTCATGTCATTTCCTACCTAAATAGCTAATTATCAGAGTTGGAAACTTCAAATAATTTGACTTTCCATTTCTTCTTTTTTTTTTTTTTTTTTAGTACCTGGCATCTCTAAGTTAGAGGATCTCAAGAAAAATTTTGAAGGAATCCTCTGAAAACTATTGTTATATTTATTTATTTATTTATTTTGGTAGCTCAGCCTGCCTGAACAGCTGATCTGGTAAGGCAGGTGGAGGTGATCCTTTGCATGAGCAGGTGCTTAAACAACTGAGCTAGGGCCAGACCCCCTAAAGCCTGTTGTTAATATCTGACCTCTGCTTTTTCTAAGAGGCTCAGACATTTCTAAGACATTTATGTTAGCGATGCACAGTGATATTAAATGTGTCTTTTTTCCTTAGAAAAGCCTAAAAGCTTCTATTTATTTCATGATGTCATTATTTTTGTAGTGAACAGTAAACCTCCACTCAGAAATTTTAACAGTCCTTTCTCCCACAGTGGAGTCAATAGATTGAAGCCCGTGTTTGTACAGAATGACAGGGACAATCTGCTTGAAGATAATGCAGTTGTCATCCTGTATGGTATTGCAGCAGCATGAACACTCACTGCGGGGACACATACTGGCTTCTGTCAGGGCTCCGCTATTCTTAGCAGTCTTTCTACACCCGGGACTGCTCATGAATAACCTTAAGCTCTGATTCCTCATACATAAAGCAGGCTTGCAAGTTCTGAGAGTGTTTGAGACTCTAGGCATGAGGGGGTGCACACTTATGAAAGGGTCTTGCATCGTGAGTGTCACCATGCCACAGCGAGAATGTGACTGCTGCCATCTCTATCTCTGCTTCCACAGGGATAAAAAAGAAAGCACAGCCATTGTCTAGTGCCCAGTCCAAGGTTTCAACTGTACTGTGTAAGAACTTTCTTATTAAACACAATCGGACATAGCCATTAGTTTTCCTTCATCTGCGATGAATCCTTAATGTTGAGGGGAGCAGTTGTCTATTTAGCAGAGTGAGAAAAGTACTGGAAAATGCCATATAAAATTCAACACAGGAAAGCCAACGCTGTCTGCCTTGATGGCCAAAACAGCTTAACCGTAGACTCTTGTATTTTTACTATATTTACTTGACAGGTGTTAAGTATTAAGCAGTGATTGGGATGGCAGTGGGGAGTGATTTAAACAGATAAAATTCAGAAACATTGAAGAATGGTCTTTTGAAGACTTGCCTCATCAAAATACCAGAAATCAATAATGAGTACCACAAATGGCCCCCAACGTAACCATGACTCCACTTAAGGGCTTTTAGACTGCATTTCAGGGGAAAGAGATACACACTTGGTAGAAGCCACACTTCGGTTGTGTAATCGTAATCTTTTCTTGGGATGGTAGCCTGAGGTGTTATCTTCTCTCAAGGTGCTGGGCACCCAGCTGGCACCCAGCTCAGCCACAAGATCACAAGGACCCCAGCACTTCAGCATCCCAGGTGACTGAGCTGTGGTGTTCAGTGAGGTAAGAACCCTAAGGCAGGTCTGATAATGGCTTTCTTAGTGCATGACCTACCCTAATTTGGGGAGGATCTGTATATGAAAGAGTAGGAAGTAATAAGACCATCGTACACAAATTCGTTATTTCAGAAAAAAATATGACATACAAATACAATTATATTTTTTCCATTTATTTTTATTTTATTAAAATACAAATGTCAATCAGACAGTTTCAAGACACCTTAACCATACAGAGTCGATGAATTAATACATTGCAAACTGTTTTCATAACGTTTTGGTACTGTACAAGGTGCATACATGAAATTATATTTACAGGCTTTTTTATAGCTGAATTATATCAAAGATTCAATAATTATTT
>PVKA01001067.1:67563-160673 GCA_004027165.1 Ctenomys sociabilis | reverse complement strand
AAAAAAAAAAAAAAAAAAAAAAAAAAAAGAAGGTTTTAACTACTTCCAGGAAACAAAGCCTAGCATGAAAGGAGATCCAGGGAAGTGACAGGAAAGCTACAGGTTACAACATATTTGTGAACTCAGTCGAGCACAGTGGTGGCAGGGCCTACCTCTACAAAGAAGACATGTTTTGGACAGTACTCATGAATGGGCAAAACTCAAGAACTCTATTTGTGACTAATTGTATAGCAGGTTATTTTAGTTTCTGTTCTGTGGAAAATGTAAAGCATTCCAGCAAAGGTTTTTAATGTAGACCTTCTTTTGCATCCATGCTGTTGATTGCCAAATGTAATAGTTTGATCATGATGTTGAATAAATTTGGCTTAAAAAAAACAATGAAAGCCATTGTATGAAATAAAATAAGCTGGAAGTATTTGGGTAAAAATTACAAGATTTAACTGAGAGATTTGTGAGTAACAGTGTTTATTGCACTAGTAAACCTATAAAAATAAATTATGTACAGATAAATGGAAGTGGGCCTATAAAGAGTACATCACAATGGTAACTGATAAAAGTAATGGCAATTTGGAATGTAGGATTTTTCAAACATTTGCTACTTTCTAAGTATAGCTTAAAAGGCAACTTTACAGTTATTTAAAATTATCTGTAAATATTTTCACATGTACATGATTTTATTTTCCACTTGCTATTGACATTCATGCTAGAATCCATAATACTAGAATCATATCTTACAGGTTAAGAGATAACTTTAATTACAAGTAAAATTTCCACAGACAATACAGAATAAAAGTGTACTTACTATTCATAAAACAGATCGGAGAAAGAGTGTTCCTGTGTGCATGTGAAACAAGTCAGACTGAGGTCATCTTCTGTAGTTACAGATGGACACAGGAGTCTACAAAGCTTCGTCTTATTATACAAAGGAACTTTGGTATTTCAGATTTAAAAAAATGAACAGTGCATATTTCCTCTTTTGAACAGAGGTATTCATGTACTTTCCATAAGTCTGTTACATTCACTATTCAGAGGTGTGATCTGTTGCCATTGTAAGTAGGCACCACTATGAAAGGAAAATGGCATTATAATCCTGGTTGAGCCATGCCCAGATATTACCAGAACCTAGGATCCACTAACTTTTTTTTGGTGCAGGGGGAGGGGGAACCAGGGATTGAACTCAGACCCTTGCACTTGCCAGAGAAGCGCTTATTCTACTGAACCATCTCCCCAGCAGGATCCATTAACTTGATATAATTACTGATCATATTCCTTCAGAAGTAAACACATAGTATCTGATTATATTTAACAAGAAACCAAAAATCAGACAATCTAACCTGAGATAGCCAAATATACTTTGGGATTTCACATATCTGTGCCAAAGGGGTGTACAATTCACAATAAAACAAGACGTTCTTTCGCCTAAGGATTTGGGTACTTATTTTTCCTCTAGAAGTGAAATACAATTTAATAGTAAATATATAGGGATAGTCCACAAGACCAAGGCAAATATATTATAAAATACCTAGAAATCAGCACTCAAAACAGTAAAGCTAATGTATAAAATTAAATTTTCTTGCTTAAAATATAATTTTTCTAAGGATATAGTTCCAGTATGTGTATTCCAAACCTAATTTTTCTCTTGATACTAGGCTCATTTTTGTCTTTAAAAACTTACTTTAGACTACTATACACAATTTATTTTTCAGCTGGTTTTGAAAAGTCAGAATTCAACTAAAAATTACTTGTCTTACATACGGATAAATATATTTAGGAAAAATATAAGCTCATTTACACCACACATGGTCCTATATTGAAATTGTTTTTGCTCATAATAGCAGTTTTCATATTAGATATTAAATAGATCATACTATATATACACAACTTCATGTAAAGATCATTTCTATAGGTTAAGATAAATTTAAACTGCATTTTCAAGCTAGTCAATCATATTTTCTTTTCATTGTAATACATGATTATCATATTAAAAGTTTATTTCTATAAACTATGAGAATTTCTTTATCTGTCTTACTTTTTTGCATCAGTGTTTTAAAAAAATGTATCAGTCCAGTTCTATATAGCCTTTTAGCTAACTGTTTCCAGCATCAAAGAGACCCTGAATTCTGGTTACACATCTGGTACATATAACAACACTTCATTATTTTGAAACGGTCTCACTAAGTCACTAATTTTCTCAGGCTAGCCTTGAATTTGAGATCCTGCTACCTCAGCTTTCCATAGTGTTGAGATTATAGGCTGGTGCCACTACACCTTGCTGAACATTATTAAGCATTAACTAATTACATTCTTAAAACTGGCTTTTGTTTTCTGTGATAAATCCTTCATGGCTCACCTAGCCATGGAGGCTGTCAAGTTAACAATTCTTACAAATGAACAAGAGATGCCCTAGTGCCCTGATGAACACAGCAAATCTGTCTTTGAGGGGCCAGCCACAGATTACATTATAAAATCTTGGGCCTTGCTAATTTGCCTGGGTAATTCTCTCCACTCTTTTCTGTACTTCAGACATAAGTTATTGATTTTATAAGTAAAGTATGAAAATAACCCTTTTTTATTCAGTGGCTAAGACATATACAAGCTCAAAGATAGTAGAAAAAGCATGAATATTTCAAATCCAAAGAAATAATCAATGCTGAAAATGTTTGCAGAAGGTGTCACCTGTGGGTGAACTTTGTCTTGCAGTTCACTTTTAAGAAGCCAGACTACGCATAGCCTGTAGAAAGAAAGGGAAAACCAAGTGTCAGGGAACACATGTCTCCTTAGGCCTCCCTTTTTTCAGTGTCCTATAATATTGATTTCTTGCTTGCATCCATCTTAGGTATAATCAGCACAATAAAAGCAAGGCTTAAAAACTTAATTTTGACCCTCATCATACTTTAATCAAATTTATTTTTTTTGTCTCAATTTACATAAAAGAAGAAATCACCATTCATTGAGCCCTTATTATACAAAATACACTGTTCTTGTTATTTTACGTGCACTCTAAGTTTTAGAACTCAGTGATATGATTTCCATTTTAAATCTAGATACTAAAATGAAGAAAGGGTGAGTCATTTGCTATGTGTTGTACAGCTTCAGGTGTGTTTGGTTCCAGAGTCCTTGAAACCACTGTGTTATACTGTCCCACTTCCTTTAGAAGCTCTGGGTAATTCTCTGCATGCTGAGCCTACTGCCTCATTTTAACATAGAAGTTTGAATGTTGTTATTTTGAAATTTTTATCAAGAACTGAAAAAAAGGCACAGTAGTAATGCTTTTCAGATTTTCCTATGACACAGGTTGGTTTGAGGAGTAAATAGATGATAACTTCAGAATACAAAATATTGCAATAAACGAAACCCAGCAAGATATTTCAGAGATGCCTGTACTGTTTCATTTGGGTCAAAGACTAATTACAGAATTTATGTGAGAAGTCACTAGTTGCCAGTACATGCAAATCTTCATCCAAAAGTTAAATGAACATCCATCATGCCGTAGGAGGGGTTTCTGCATGAGCTAGGATGTTGCATTACTTAGTTTCTAAGATATCTTTCAACTTTTTCCCCGTACTTTGATTTTTCAAGGCAAGGTCTCAATCTATCATTCAGGCTGACCTTGAACTCCTGGTAATCCACTTGAGGGCTGCGATTACAGGTGTGTGCCACCTGGCATAGCTCAACCTCAAGCTTCTGTGACCTTCACTTGTTTGCATTTTACTCAGGAATGACGTTACAAAGTTTACGATAAGTTTCCTTGGAATAATGCGCTAACAGAATTCCCTCTAAAATACATATAAATCAACCTCAGGCAAGGGGAGATTTTTTTGAGGCCATTATCAGATGAAAAAAGATTATAAGGTAACTATTCCTTATATACTATAATATTTTAGAAGCTTATGAAAATTGGGGCTAGAAATACTCCCTCTTTTCCTTTGCTTTTTCCTGTAGTCTTAGATTTCTACAAGAAAAATCTACATTGGGTTAGGCATAATCAGGACCTGCATTGGCTGCTGCCCTCAGTTGTATCAACGTGTTTGAGACAGAGGGCCCCCAGAACTTAATGCCTTCAAGGGAGAAATCCTATTTCATGTTCCTTCCTATAAAACCATCCTTTCCATGTGTTTTGGAATTATTTTCTCTGAACAGTTTTTAATGATACATATTCTTTACCTATATTACTCAATTTACTCAAGATTTAATCCATGTTATTTGCTTGAGGAAAAAATGATGATCATACCTCTTCCTGGACATCAAGTTCTTCCTGAGTCATCTTTTCTTCCATCAATTCAAGTGGATCTTTGCATTCTTGAATGAGGGTGATCTTGAGAAAGAGAACACATGATATTTATTAGAAATGTAATAGCATCAGTCCATCAAATACTTCACTAAATATGATTCAAAACTTTGCTGGTGTTTCTGTAGTCTGAAAATTTCAGAATCTTCTTTAGCTTTCTTATTCTTTTATATTTCCCAACTTAGAATTTTCCCTATATCAATTTTCACATAAAAGTGTGAGCCACTACAATTCTCCAGTGCTAACCTCCTATTCCACTGTCTTCCTAACCTCTGAAATGTGTGCCTTTCAAGTAATACCCTGTCTAACTGGTGGGGCAGTTAATAGTGCTTCTCTTTCAGTGGCTGAACTAAGAGCACCTAGCGTAACATTGAGCATGTAGCAAATGTACAGCAAAGGTTTGTGACTGAGTATGGTAAACAGTCTCAATTTGAATTGGATTGAGCTTAATTTTATTGGAGACAGGAAACAATGTCTATAGAACAAACTGGTTCTGGAAGGTTTAGCTTTTTAGGACTATTATGTGATTTTGTGTTCAATACCAAGGAGACCAACAATCAAGCCTTTGTCTCATGCATGAAAGAGGATATTTCTGAAGCAACTCCAAATATATACCAAAGCATACATTAATGTACAAATGTATAGAAGTAATAAATGATTTTAAGTGGTATTTTGCTGTTCTTGCATGTCACAAATAACCCAATTCTCTTGGTTAGTGTAGAAATGTCTAGAAGACTAAGTTCCTATAAAAATGGTCATGACCCATTTTATATTTGTATACACAGAATAGTTAGAATAGATATGCAGCTACTTTTGCTTAATTCTATGAGAAGAAAGATTTGTACTAATAGTGTTTGGACCCTGTCTGCTTCTTGTACTATGGATGACCACTAGCAAGGTAACAATGTAAAAAGTATTAATCATTGAAATTGTCCTATTAATCAGCTTTGAAACTGTCTCATTGATATTTGTCTCTCAATAAACTAAAATAAAATTTTAAAAAAATGGTCATGACATGATGGGAAAAATAAAGTTAGATATTAGCAGATGTTGGGATGGTTCTAATGATGGGAGAATAAGGATAGGGCAAGGATCTGTCATATCCATCTCCAGTATTTTTTTTTTGTAGATAAATTTTTATTTTTATTTTTTTATTTATTTTTATTATTTTTATTTTATTTATGTATTTTTTATTTTATTGAAGTACAAATATCAATGAGACAGTTTGGAGACACCTTAACAAGGTGGATTCAATAAATTAATACATTGCAAACTGTTTTCATAATGTTTTGGTATCGTACAAGGTACATACATGATATTATACTTACAGACTTTATTATAGCAGGTATCTCTTATCAGTAAATTAAGACAGTGTAGCTATTTACATATCTTTTTTTATATCTGAATTATGTTACAAGTTAAAATAAAAATTTTACTAAAATAACTGTTGTTTAAAATGAAAGATAATTTTATGAGAAGCATAGTGTTAACTTTACTTTTTAAGGGCAATTTCTATACTACACTTGATCTTGCCAAAAGGCCGAGAAGCGATAGGGCAATTTCTATAATGCCTTTTATAATTGAAGACAACAAGGTTCTCAGATATCTGCTTCTGTATTTAATTTTTTGTGATCCAGTATTCTTAATACATAAGGGGACTCTTGCTATAAAAAAGGGAAAGTGCCATAGGAGGGGCTCTCATTTACCATAACTCAACCGTGGAGAGGGCTTTTTCCTAGACCCTGAGGAGGTACAGAAGAGGAAGTTTCCTGAGCTCACAGGCCATCAGTGATGATCAGCCCATTCTTCAGTGAGCCAGAAAGTATATGATGCCAGAACCCAGTAATATTCAGCATAACATACTGAGGAATGAAAGCAGATCGAGCAAACAAAGTTCCACCCTAGCCCCTCACAGCATCTCCCTGATTATAAACAAGATAGAGTCTAGCATGGTGGGGAGACTTTTGGCCAGGGGGTTTTGCCACATACTGGGATAAGATTTTAGTTCAGAATGGTTGATAAAAAACTAACTATTTTCATGTTGAGAGGAAACTTGTACACTGGTTTTCTGTTATGTGTGATGTTGGGTCTTGTTTTAGATAAGTGATCTTGAATTGGATGGTAATTAGTTCTATTTCTTTATTTGCTTTGCTTTTACCTATGGACCAAAGAATTTCAAGTTGGATAGAAAAAAGGTTAATGAGTTTTCAAAGATGAACAGTTTTCATGTAGCTGGTTTTATATTTGTGGTTTTATTACTTTTCTTCCAAGAAACATTAAGCAGAGCAACCTCTCCACTAACAGAAGCTGAAAAACATAATATTGTGTTTTTAACTTAGTTTTACTTTAGATATTGACTTCTTACAATAAAGATGTCAACCCTAAGTTTATAAAAATGGGAAGCAACTTAACACATGTATATCACTAGACTTATTTTCTGTAGGTGTTTGTTTTAATTCCCCCAATTCACTGTGATAGGCAGCATGAGAAATAAGGTTATTGTCCCACGCCTTCCAGGAGGCCTAGGCAGTGAGTCTATTCAAAATGTTTACCGCTCTAGATCTGACTGAAGAACTGACAAAGCTAGAGGAATTTAGGGTCTATTATACTTTGAGAGAGAAAATTAACATTGGCTTTCCTTATGGTTTTAATTATTTTTTCCAAGACCACTTATGGCCTGATGCATCCTATTTAAAGATGTCTATCTATAATTCAGGGGTTTCCAGATGGCTGAAATTTCTGTTGCATTTATTTACAGAAATCACAGAAGATACTGTCTTCAAAAATTTTTTTTTTTTTTTTTTTTTTTTTTTTTTTGGCGGAACTGGGGATTGAACTCAGGCCCTTGTACTTGCCAGGGAAGCACTTATTCCACTGAGCCATCTCCCCAGCCCCAAAAATGGTTTTATAACAAAGCTACCATGATAAAAATAGCATGGAACTGGCCCCAAAACAGACACATGGATGAGTGGAACAGAATAAAGGTTGCAGAAATAACCTGAAGCACATTCATCTATCTGATCATTGACTGCAGAGCCAAAAGCATATGCTGGAGGAAAGAAGCCCTCTTTTTTTTTTTTTTTTTTTTTTTGTGGCCAGCTCAGCCCAGGTGGGGCTGGCGCAGCATGTGGTGATCGAACTATGGTCCCAGTGCTTTTGCCTAGGCTGGCCTACACAGTTGCTTTAGACTGCTGAGCTATCTTTAGTAAATGCCCTTTTTAGTACACATTGCTGGGAAAACTGGCTATCAATATGCAGAAGATTGAATCTAGACCCATGTATCTCACCGTGAACCAAACTAAAACCAAAATGGATCAAAGATCTGCTGGAAGTTAAAGTAAGTAAAACACATAAAGTCATAGGCATAGGCAAGGGCTTTCTGGACAGAACCCCAGTTCTGCAAGAAATAACTGCAAATCAATAAGTGGAATCATATTGAATTAAAAAGCTTCTGCATATCAAAGAAAACATCCAACAGATTGAAGAGACAACTTAGAAGTACAAAAAAACTTTTTTCCAGATAGAGGACTAATATACTAGAATATATAAAGAATTTTAAAAAATTAGACTCCTCCAAAATAAAATACCAAATCAAAAATGGGCAACTGAAATGAATAGGTATTTCTCAGAAGAAGATGTACAAATGGTCAAAAATGCATGAAAAAGTGTTTAACAACTCTTCCATCAGAGAAATGCAAATCAAAGTGGCACGGATATTCCATGTTATTCCAGAAAGAATGGCTATGATCAAGAAATCTAATTATAACAAATATTGGTGAGGGTGTGGGGGAAAAGGAATCCTACACAGCTGGTAGAACAGAAACTAGTTCAACCACTATGGAAATTAGTATAGACATTCCTCAAAAAATAAATACAAGGAGTTCCATTTGACCCATCTATTCCCTCCTAGGTATTTGCCAGAAAGAGAGACATAATTGTACCGTGATGCCTGCATACTCATGTTTATAGATGCCCAATTTATAATAGCTAAATCTAGGAAGTACCCTTTATATCCATTAAGAAATGCATGAATGGGGGCCGGGGAGATAGCTCAGTAGATTAAGTGCTTGCCTAGAAAGTGCAAGGGCCTGAGTTCAATCCCCAGTTCCACAAAAGAAAAGAAAAGAATTAATGAAGAAAATTGCATACACAGTGGAGTACATATAAACAGATAAACCTGAGTCATGTGTAGGAAAATGGATGCACTGTGAGACCATGATGTTAACGGAAATAAACAAAATGCACAAACTTAACCTGATTCTCTTATGTGGGCTTTAATCTTGATCTCTTATGTAAGAAACCCCAAAATATAATTGGTTATAAAAATAATTGGATAAATTGATTATAAAAGATAATCAAATAGGATATAGATCCTTTGCACATGGGAAGGGAAGCAAGAGGTGCAAGAAGGGGAAATAGAAGGGAGGGAAAGGGGATGAAATAATTGAGTGTGTTATGTACTTACACTGACTCTGCAAACGTACTAATTAAAAATAAACATGAAAAAATTAAATGCATTATAGCTAACATCCATTTTTTATCAATTATTCCCCATAGAACTACTATATATTAGACACTGCCAGGTATTTTCCTAAAGCTTCTGTCATTTAATCCTCACACCTCCTCAGCAAATTATATGTTTTTACTCACATTTTTTCAATGGAAAAATGGAGACTCTCAGAGGTTATGCATGTGGTCTTTTTTTTTTTTTAATGTTTTTAGTACAGGGTCTACAGGGCCTCACTACACAGATCTGACTCATAGGGATTCTCCTGTTTTTCAGCCTCCCAAGCCCGGGATTACAAGCATGTGCCACTCTGCCCAGTCTCAGTCTCTGGGGGCAGGGCCAGCATCACATGCAGTGCTGCCCATGGTCTTAAAAGCCAACCTAGATGCATGTAACTTTTGCCATATATAGAAAGACTGATAGACTAGAAAGCTATAGATGTAGCACAGTTAAATATTTACCATTTCTAAAATGGAATCTTGACCTTCTTGGACTTTAACCTGGTTCTGTAGGTAAAGTACGGCATCATGAATGGTCAAAAATAATGTGTCCTTTCCACTGTTATCATCAAAGAAACCACACTGCTCCATCTGCTTGATAACATGATCTGCAAAACAGATAACATTTAGTGCAATGAAAATTTTTTTCTTGTAATATAAGCCTATTACTAAGTTTTTGTAGGTACCCTCCTCCCCACTTCCAAAATATAATCCTGCTGTAAACTGACTTTCCTTTTCAGGAGTACACAGAATGGTTATCTCAGGACTCCTTGTAGGTGCCCTTGGTGTCTTTCTGGATCCCTTTGTTGAGGCAGTGTACCCACCCCTCAGTTACAATGAGCCTGGTGGCTACAGTTCAAAGTTGTGCCAGCTCTGGAGAATTTTTCTGCCCAGTGGATTCTGTCTCACATGAGGAGGCAGCAGCCTGCATGCACTGACTGATAAAACTGCAGGTCCAAAGCCAGAGCTCCTTGCTTAAGACAGCATCACTCACTGCTGCGCTCCCTGCTTTGGGGCTCCTTGTGTAATGAGAAATCTAGGGCAACACTTCTGGAACAATGTCTTTGATCAGATTTTCCTTCCCCTACCTTCTTCACAGTTCTTTAATCATTTGTGTATCAGGCTGTGCTTCCAGAGAAGGCACTAGCACTCTCCAACTCACATATGCACCTGTACACTCGCACCTCCTTCATCCTCTTCTTCCTGCAGATCTGAGTCTTCTCCAGCTCTGCTCTCCCTATAACAGTCCCCTTCCCCCTTGATCTTGCACCACTATCAGGCTGCGTATTTCCAAATGCAGCCAACTATGTGGGACAAATTGGAAGTAATATCTTCCTGTGCATTCAAAAGTGCTCTGTTATATTTTAATTGGTACAGTTTTTGTTTGTAGTGATGAAAAGTTTAGGGAATGGATAATAAGTGTGACTAAAATTAAAGCTACTGTATTAATGATACACTTAGAAGTGACAAAAATGGCAAATGTTCTTGTACGTATTTGTCATAATACAAAAACAAAGAGCTTAGGAGAAAGTCTTAGATAAACATGTATACCACTTACCTTGAAGTGATGCAAAATACACATTCACATCAATCCTTTGGAATTCTTTAACAATCTAAAAATAAAAAATAAAATGAGTAATTTCCTGTGCCCACCAGTCAGTTGGGTTCACTTGCATGCTCAGGAGAAATGTCAACACTCTCATGGTTAATCGCGACTGAGGAAAGTTCATTATTGGAAATGCCATAGAGGATTTCAACGTCCAATGATATATTTAAAGATGAAAAACCATACCTACAGAGATGACCACAAACAGTGCTCAATACAACAACCCTCTAGAGATGCTCTATAAATATCTGTGGAGGGAAGAAAAGTACAGAAGCTTCCTAAGGTAGTCCCTGCTGATTAGAGCAAAGAGTACAAGTTCACATCTGAGTGGAAGAGAGATGGCTGTGGATATGACCACCACATTCAGAATGTGAAACCTGACCTAAACATTGAGATCTCTGTTTTAAGTGTGTTAATGTCAGCATCCTGATTATAATAATTTTCTGTAATAGTTTTATAAGATGTTATGATGGGAGAAGCCGGGGCCAGGGTACATAGACTTTTTCTAGTATGTCTTACAACTACATAAAATTCATTTTCATGATCATTAAAGGTTTAAATTGAAAAAGAACACTAGACCTATGGATAATACTAAATGATTGTCATTATAATATTTGAGAGTAATTATGGAATCATGGAAAATGTTCTGGCATTAAATATGTTGGGATTGTCTGTAAAAGTAATTCATTAAACATTTTGGCCAAGACAGTCTACAGTGGATGGGAGCCAATCCCCAGAGTGAAATGAACAGCAAAGGACAAGAGTGTGTTTTCAGGTGAGTTAATAAACAGATTTGCTAAGAGAACAGAGCCCTGTCTGCATATTCTCATGCTCTTGCCAAGATGTAAGTACCCACATCTGCCATGATTTCCTACTCCTTTGAGACAGCCAGAAAGCCCCCAATGAGGCCAAACCTCAGATGACTGTTTCATACTGCATCTGCTTATTGGCACCTTAGAATCTGCTAACCTTCACGATGCTATCTGAAGCTTCACCTAAACTTCATGCATAAGATGATATCCTACTTAAATTCTGCTTTGAAGCCCTCAACACAGTTGTTATTTATAAGATTATTGATGTTTGTCTTTCCCTTTAGACTTCTTGGTATCATGAGGGTAGAAACTATGGCTACTTACTCATTAGGCTTTTATGCCTGGCACAGTACTTAGCACATTTTAGTTATTTAATGTCTATTTATTGAAGGAATAATGACACAGAGCTTGCCTATATCCTTTCCACATCATGAATTTCTCCACTATGCAGGCTCCTCAACTCCTGCTTTCACTTCTAGCTGACTAATCTGAGACCTGCTCTAATCTCTTAATAATCTCTGGCTTTCCCAGTCCTATCCTGTTCTTGATGTCTCTTATTTTGTTTCTGTTCTCATAATAAATTGAGTAAAAAAACATAAAAGTTTATCATTTTTCCTTTTCATACTCCATTGAAAATGAAATGGAATGGAATTCTGAGGATTTCATTCTCAGAAAAATAAAATGCAATGTAATTTTTACTGAGAATATTTACATATTAGATACTCTTCTAAACTCCTTATATTTCTAAGCTTATTTAATCTTCATGATGCCTCTGTGAGGTAAATACCACCACTATATCTGTTACAAATAAAACTGAGGCACAGAGAGATTGACCAATTTGTTCCCAGTTGGACGCCAGAGATGGAGCCAATCTGGCTGCACAGCGCACACATCATTCTGCAAAACTGAGCAGCCTGTATCATTTCACCAGCACCACAGTTCCTGTTCTGTAGTTCCAAAAGGCAGAACCTTACCATGCGCAAAGACCTCACTCCAACAACATCCAGAAAAGATACAGCTCCACAGTCGAGCACAAGACTATGGATTGGCACTTTGGGGACATTCACTTTGACTGGAAGCTCAGAGTTCCAGTCTACTTGGAACTCAGTTTCCTTGGTTGGGATATCAAGTTCTTTTGGGTCTTCAATGTCTTCATCAGCTTCAAAAGCATTATTCAATGAACCACCATCACTTATGATGCCATTCTAAAGAAAGGAAACATTGCCAACTTAATTGCCAGTAACTTGAAATGTCTTTTCATCATCCATCTGCAATTATTTAAGAATCCTACACCCACTATTCCTTGGTAGGCAAAAATACCAAGGGAATGAATATTCTTTTTTTTTTAAGACAATAAAAAATAGTTTTAAAAAATTAGGAAAAAAAAGCCATTAGAAACAATGCACAATTTCACTGAACAAAGTAATAGGAATTCAACAATGGTTGTTATATTGCTTAATGTTGTATTCAAATTAGTTGTTTAGATTACAGATATAAGCATGCAAAATTGGCATAGAAAGTTATAAGAATTAAAAAGGAGAAGAAAAAAATTTAAGCATTAGCTAATCCTTTCAAAAGATCAGCAGAGGAATAGGGAGATAGCTCTGTAGAATAAGTGCTTGCCTGGTAAGTGCAAGGCCCTGAGCTCAATCCCTGGTATTATAATAAATAAATAATCAGCAGAAATCAACAGTACAATTATCCACGCTCTCTGGTATATATACATAAATATATCTTTTTCCCTTCCTTCTTTTCTTTCTTTTGTCCTTTTCCTCATCCTAGTTTTTCTTTCCCTTTGAACAGATTCTTTCCCTTTCACAGTATCTATTCTACCTTTCAGATCCTAGTTACTCTTTCATGTTCTTACACTATCAAGACTATGGAGCTATAGGGAAATGGTTGAATACTTAAGGAGTGAGAGTTTTAGTCAAACCTGTGGAACATGCCTGTAAATTCCAGCTACTCAAGAGCTAAGGCAAGAGGTTTGCAACTTCCAGACCAGCCTGAGTGAGTCCACCTCAAAATAAAAAAGAAGGCTGGAGATGTCACTCAGTGACAGAGCGCTTGCCTAGTGAGTGAGGCCTCAGGTTTGATCTTTGGCCCAAACTTTGATGTTCTCTAGGAAGAAATATAGGAGAACAGAGAGCCAAGAAACTCAATTTTGTGGAAATTTCCCAGCAGGTGTACCCTTGGCAGGACAATCTAAATAGAGCTAACAGTTTGTGAACTTACTGCCTTCCACTGTAATTTCTGGCATTGAATGTGTACTTATTTTGTTTCTTTCAATAAAAATATGGTTTAAACATAATGCAGATGCTATTCATTATGGGGGGAAATTTACATGCTGTTTACAGGGAGTGATGCTGATTTCATTCTATCAGAAACAGCTCAGCCATTCTCAGACATACATATGTCTTCTGCTGGTATGCATCTGGATACCAAAGGGGACAGATTTAATTTTAGATCATGTCCGTTTTCTTTAGAGAAAGGAAAGAATTTGAGGAGGTAGGAGAAAGATGACATCTCACCTTTGTTGCCTTTAACTGTCCTTTCTTGATGAGTTTCTGTATTCTCCTCAGTGCTTTCAGCCTCTTGTTATATACTCTGATGGCATCAAATCCAACCTTTGGAAATAAATGTCAAATTACAAAGGTCTGCTTCCTACTATCTGCTAGTGCCAGTTGTTACCCGTACACTTATTTCTAGCACATAATATTCCTTAGGACACCTTGTCAGAAAAGAAAATTGTGAGATCTTATCTGATGTCTAGACCCCTCTGCACTTCCAGAGACTTGGGAAAGACAATAGCATCAAAAGCACCAAGGCAGTACAAGAGGAAATAGCCCGAATCAGCCCCTAGCTTTAAGTCTGTTTTCTAAATTTCCTTGACATCACAGAGCCCTTACCTTGTAAAATCTATAAACATTCCTCTGAACCATTTTGCCCTGGAACTCCCTTAAGAAAACACCAACCCAAGTTCAAAGGGTCAGTGATATTCAGGGTAAGCTCATCCTTCCATCTTATAGCAGTGCTGTTCCCTCCAAGCAGGGATACCTCCTCTAAGACCTTGTCCTGCCTCTCACTACCACCCCCACCCCCATCCCACCTTCAGCTCTCAATGGGCCCAAACTCTCACTAAGGTGGACTACTCCTGTTGTATTTAAAGGTGTTAATTTAAAATAAGCACACTAGGGCCTGGGAGATAGTTCAGCATTGTAAGAGCCTGGCAAGCACAAGGTTCTGCATTTGATCCCTGATACCAAAATAAATAAATAACCACAACAGACCTAGTACATATTAACAAATATATATATATATATATATATATATATATATATATATATATATATATAGTTGTTGTTGTGTGTGTGTGTGCATGTGTGCATGCATGTGTGTGTGTGTATATACAAGAGTTTTTCAAATAAAACTTAGAACAGCGGCACTGTTTTTCAACACAGGCCTTCTCAAAGGCCCATTGGCCTCCTCAAAGGCCTGTTGGCCTCTTCTTTCTCTTTTGCAGGTTATCCTTCTCACAAAGCCCTTCCATGAGTGGCATCCACAGCTCCTGTGAGCACCCACCCAACCTTCCTTGGTCATCTGCTGGACACCCTAGGAACTCTGCACACTATGCTCAGAAGTTAACACAGTATTGGGAATTCAAGTCTACCTGGATGTGTAGCGTTTCATTTTTTATATATTTAGTACAGGGTCTACAGTGTCTCACTACACAGATGGGACTCATAATGATCTTCTTGTTTTTCAGCTTCCCAAGTGCTGGGATTACAGGTGCAGGCCACACCAAGCCCAGTCTCCATTGCCATCTCAGCATGCCCCACCAGCAAGGCAGGTGGGGGGTCGAACACCTACTGCGGGTGTGCCTGAGCAGTCACTTTAATCTACTGAGCTATCTGGCTGGCTCATATAGCATTTTAGACTGGCAGTTATTACTACCTAGATTAAACTGTTGTTAAAATCCTAAATAGATTATATATATTTTTTCCTATCCCCAAATTGTAAATTCTTTGAGGGCAGAGATGTTACAATTTAATTCTCTAAGTTCCACACAAAAGAGAATGTAGCATAGCATCTTGTTCCCAGCTGAAGCCCAATAAATAAGAGTAAAATCTCAAGTTTAAAACCAAATTTACAAGGATAAAATACTTACTGAGGACTTGATACATTTTTTAAAACCATCAACATTGCCATAAAAAATTGGACCAGAAAACCTAATAATCTTCACCCCTTGAAGTTCTTCAATCTGATATTTAAAAAGAAAAAGAAAAAAAAGGAAGTTAGTTAACTCTAGACCTCAGATACTCAATGAAGTAGCTGTTTTATAAGGACCCGGGTGACAACACTCAACTTTCCTTAAACACAGGCCTTAACCCAGTCGCAAGCCTCTGGCTTGCCAAAGCTGTTGGGTTTTCAAAACTCCACAGAAGTTAAGGCCTTAGCAATTTTTAGCTGTTTGATTTTGTGGTAAAGAAAGCGAAGTTCAAAACAGTGACATGACTTGTCTCCAGTTCATACCTCTGCTCTAGTTGATTTTGCTAAAATTCTTTTGAGTTCCTAAAATAAAACAAGCAAATGCCAGGAGGTTTGCAGGAACTGTCATCTGCTTGTTTATATTCAGAGGCAATGGGCATGCCACAGTGGAACCCATGGAATCACAGACCTTTTGTGTCTTTAAAATTTCACCAAGAGGGAGCAAAGAATTCAGAACTCTCAAACTCAGCCAACAGCTCCCTGTATCTGAGCCAAAAGTTCTTCTACAATCATTTTAGTTCTTTCTAGCATGTGGCTCAACGTTACAAAAGATTCCGGAAATAAGTAATTTGAATTCCAAGTTTCGTGTCCAATAATATTTCAGTCTTAAGGCAAAATTAGACTAAAACTTATTAGGGTGTATACACACACACACACATATTTTTAATATTTTTCCCTATGTTTGTGTTTTCCAAATTTACTTTCTCTGCCTTTTCATCTTTATTTCCATAGTGATCATTAAATTTTATGTGCAGACAACATAAATGCATCAGCGGGATGTTTAGCTTCTTTTTTTTATTTCCTGCATCATGTATTATTTCTTCTAATTCCAAGATAAAGCAAAATATCAAATAACTTCATGACAACTTGAAAATTTCTTGTTAGAACTGATTAAATAGTCTCTTACAGTGATTTCAGGCAACTTCATAGAAGTTGCTAAGGATTGTAGAAGAAAAAATATTGATTGAACCCCTGGAAATAACTGTCTAGTGTTTTAAAATACTTCTTACAAGGATTTTTATATTAATATGACATTGAACTAGTGCTGACAAAATTCATAAGATCCAAGTCTGTCAGAAGATACACTGGCAGATAGTTTTTAGTCCACCATCAGCAGTGGACTATCATTAGGACTTCTTCCATGCTTGGCTACCTTCTGCCTACTATGCTAAAAGAGAAATATGTGGCCCCAAAACTATAGGTGAACAAACCTTCTTTCTGAAAATATCTCACAAAGGTACTTACAGTTTTGTAATTCTTGATACTTTTGTAGATGTCTGTGCTAGGGATGTTTCCGAGGTCATTCCATGAAGGACTAAACAAAAGAAAACTTAACATCAGAATTTTTTTGAACTAAAAAGTTCACAATAGCCAGGCAAAATGGCACATGCCTCTAATCACAGCCACTTGGGAGGCTCAGACAGGAAGATCACAAGTTCCAAATCAGCCTGAGCAATTTACCTGTCACCGAAAAGAGTGAGGGGTGCTGGGGGTATAGGGTGTATGCCTAGCATGTGTGGCCCTGGGTTTGAAACCCAGCACTGAGGGGGGAGGGAGGATTAAAAAGAAGTAGTTGCTAAACAGCCATCATTCTGCTGATTGGGAATCAGTCAGTGTAGCAGATGACATTTTCCTGCAGCTAACTGAAGTGAACAGCTGGTGTTTGTGTGAACTAGAGAAGGAGGAAGTGATTGTGACTGTGTTCTCATGACTGAGAGAAATAACAAGCACAATACTTTCACGTGCAAAACAACTTATATGGTGAATGAAGAGCTTTTCATACATTAACTCTTATCAAGGGCCTACTATAACCCCAGAAGGCAGTTTGTTGTCCTTACTTTCAATAGTAAGTCAACTGAAGTTCAGAGATGCTAGAGAAGGCCCTGAGGTAAGGGATGGCACAGCCTCTGTCATGGGTCTTGGGTGGCTGGCACTTATGTGTAACTTATTTGCAACTTCCTGATGCAGTATGGAGAGTCTGCAGATGATCAAATTAGTCTCTTTTTATAGAACTAGCAGCCTGGGAGGACCAGAAATAAGTCTGTCCTGTCAAGCAGACTGTTGATTTCCTGTTCCTGATGCAATCAGATGAATTCCATATTTCTTCAAGTGTGACTACGGATGTATGCTAAGCAGAGCTCCCGAAGAAAGATTATCTGTTTAGGGTCCTTTCAGCATTGTGCTCTCGGGATCAGCACAATAATGATCAGAAATTAAACACTGTAGAGGACATTGCTTTTTTGCTGGCTAAAGGCCTTGTTACCTAACCAGAAGCAAAATCTTTGCAACCAGTTTTTCCTTGGCTTGCTGTGGTGTGCTGATTTTTAACTTCAAGCTCATAGATTAGTGTTTCTCTCCAAAACCCTTCTCTGTCAACTACACACACACACACACACACACACACACACACACACACACGAGAAAACACAGAACACTTTCTGAGTTATTTTCCAGCAGCAACCTTGGCCCACTGGGAGTTCATGAACTTTCAGGATTTTGGGCACCAACATGTGCTGAAACAGAGAGCCATGGGCCTTCTGGGCAGAACCAATGTGCAAGCATTGTAGGGAGGAAAAAAGGGGAAAGGGCAGGAAGTGCTGGCATGAAGAGGAGGGCCTCTGCTAAGCTCGTACCCATGATCCCTTCTTCCATGATGGCCCGAGCACAGGCAGAGAAGTAGCCAGAAGTCTGGAAGGACAGTAGAAGAATAAGGGAGGGCAAGAGCCTCCGGTACCCTTTTACCCTTTTCACCTTTAGTATTTTAAATGTAGATTCTCAGGACCATAGTCAATAGTCCAAATTAAAGGCCAGCTAGTAGACCCAGGGCTAGCCCCAAAATGATGGACATTATGCATGTAAACACCCAGATAACCTAGGAGGGGGGTGGAAATGAAAAGAATTACATTAATGTTTCAGGAGGGCATGAAAACAGTCTCTGAGAATCAAAACAACACCACCACCATCAACACCAAAGCCATCTTGGTCTCCCTCGCTAATCCTTACAGGTCATTTTCCATTACTTGACTCCTGCCTTTGCTGCTTTCACTTTGCACATGAACTACTGCACACAGTTGTGTGACTTACTGGATACATTTCCTACTTGAGAGATTTGGGTGAACTCTCATTATAGTCAACTGTTCTGAAGTTCTCCTGGGGTAGATTGCATAATTTTGGGTTACAAGCTTGCAAAGAGGAAAAGGAGTTGTGATAGATTTAGCAGTGGTCTTGTCCCCAGCCTTGGACCCAATGCCTCACACCCTTCATCTCATCTAAAGAAGAAACTCCAGAGAGGCCTCAGTCTGGCTGAGCCATGGGTCTCCTAGTCTAGTTAGACCTAGCAGGTGAGTACACCCATGGAGCATAGTGATGAAATCTAGAAATTTGGAGTGAGATAATCTGAGTTCAAATCTTAGTCCTGCCAGTAATACAGGACCTGAAGGAAAATTCTTAGCCTTTCTGAGCTGTAGATTTCCTCCTGTACAACAAGAATAATCAAATGTATTCATAGGATATTTTTGAAGAGTAAATATGATTTTTAGCAAGTACTGTGTGTTTTTTTTGTAGAAGCACTCAATATATAGTAACTGTTATGAAACGATGTGGTTTTGCTGTATTTGTCAAAACAGCATAGGAAAGTTGTCCTGTGGATAGGGATTCTAGGTTTTATTGTACTTACAACTGAACTCTCAGGACCACAGTCAATAGTCCAAATAAAAGGCCAGCTAGTAGACCCAGGTCCAGTCCCAAAATGATGGACATTATGCAAGTAAACACCCAAATAATCTAGGAGGGGAGTGGAAATGAAAACATTTATATTAATTTCTTTGGTACCAGCAAATGATAAATAGAGAATCTAGGAAAATAAGATCAATTTTCCATAAATTACAACTTTTTAAAAATATTATGTTGAATGAAACTAGAAATTCATCCTCCCAATTAAGACCAACTCTCCCATTTTATTTATTGCTAAAGTGTTGAACAGGCAATGTATTCACATGGATCAAGAAGGAATTCATATTTTAAATGTGTACAGTGAAAAAAATCTTGCTCACATTCTCTCCTGTCTCCACCCCCCCAAATCATTTCCCACTTGTATCCACTTCTGTTTCTATGTGTGAGCCCACGTGTGCATATGTGAAAGCACATAGAGCTTCCCCCACTATTTCTTTTCTTTTTTGGTGGAACCAGGGATTGAACTCAGGCCCTTGCTCTTGCCAGGGAAGCACTTATGCTACTGAGCCATCTCCCTGTCCCCTCTCCCCACACTATTACTAATCTGATCTCTTTTTCATTCAATTTGTCATAGAAATATTTGCCTGACAGGAAGTTTGTTGTTCTTTTTTTATGTGTCCTGGGCTCAATTGGTCCAGGAGTCTAAAAGGTTTGGCTTCTGATTTTTATAATTCCCCAGAAGAGTTGTAAAGACTACTTTAGTCACAAAGGAATGGGTTTTATATTTTGATTTTGTTTGCTTTGTGTTTTATTGGTGTTTTTAAACCAGGTTTAAATACAATGTGTTTGTTTTTTGGCTGTAGAAAGCCAAGGGTGTATGAGCCTCAGATGGGATTCTTCTGGAAATGAGTCTGCCCAGTAAAACCGGGTCTTTACAACATACTGGGTCTTCATGTACAGACTTTGGTTTATTCACACAATTCTAAGTTTTGCTGTGGGATTTCCAAAGTGAAGGGGAGACATAGGAAAAAGGGAACAGTGTGATGTGACAGGAAGCACATAGAAGCCACATCTTAGTTCAGAAAAGAAGGGGGGAAGGGCTGGTGAGGGACTTACAGCATCCATCTTATTCTGCCGCCACAGGCGAGGAACATCACACACCTGCATGAACATCCCTTTCAGGTTGGCAACCACGACCGCTGCCAAAACAGACTGCCGAGAGAGATCAGGAAGGCTGGGTTATTCAAGAGAATGGTTTCCTATGTGATGATTTTTAAATCTCCTGTTATTTCTCTGGTAGCAGTGGTGAAGAGAAATTATGCAATTGTGCAGCGAAGCAGATTCCTACCTTCTGCAAGGGTTCCAGAAGTTTCCCTAGGGCAACAATGGCTATCATCACAATCCCAGCCGAAATGATGCCAGCAATCTGAAAGACATACACCTTACATGAAGAGGGGTCATCCTTCTCTGTGTCTTCCAGCTTGCTACATATGTGCATATCACAGGCACTCTTGATCCTTCCCTGACTCCCTCTCTGCTTATTATTCAGAGAAATAAGGATTATTTGATAAGACTATACAAAACTGAACATGGAAGATATACACATACAGAGAAATGTATGCATGCACTATTGCAAAGAAAGAGAACAACCTGCTAAAATAAAGCCAGTTTGACACAGATTTCATTTGGATATCTTAAAGCTGTAGTTTTTGTGTCATTTTCAGAGCCTGACCTCTTAGTTATTTGCCATGCCATAAAACACAGACCACCTCCTTCTCTAACAGCAGAGATCATTGTCATGTTCTTGGGAAATACAGTTTCATGGCACATAGCCAACTCTTCTGCATTGTTGAAACAGCAGCCACAATAGCAACTTGATAATTTGTTGTACTTGCAGCCCATGATTTGCAGCAAAGTCTCAGGACATTCATTTAACCTATCCTACTGCAGATTCATGGTGCCGTATGGCCACTGAGAGAGAAGACTCTGTCTCCCACTGCATAGGTGCTGGCTTAAAACCTTGCTCCTAGCTGTGATGGAGCAATGAGAGAGTCAAGGAAGCTCAGAAATGTTACCTTCATTGGCATAGCAAGCTCTGCCAAGATCCATGGATAGTTAGGAGAGAGGCTGAGGGTGGGGAATATTCTCTGACTGGAGCAGATGACCAGTGAATTCTCAGTTGAGACAGTAGTGGCATGGCCAAGGAAGACTAGAAGCTCTGAAACAGAAGAAGAGGAGACAGGGAACCAGAAGCCAAGCAGGCAGTGAGGAAGCTGCAGGAGAGGACGTAAGTCCTGCTTAGCGTAGGACATGTAAGTTACAGGAGGAAGGTGCAGTAAATGTAAAAAGAAAATCAGAAAACATTTGCTTCAGCCAGGTATGCTGTCCTCATGGGGGAGCCAATACAGGATGATGGCTTCATAGCAATTTTTGGCCTATTCTAGGCTATATAAAAAGACCTTGCTTCAAACATCAACAAAAAACACTCTGTCTTTCAAACTGATTATTTCTATTCAGATTATACTATGGTTGAGCCAGCCTGGAACAATATTCTGTAGAGGATGAACTTTTAAAAAGCTCACTCTGTGCACCTGGTTTCCATCTTTCTGCTCTTCCTAGCACCGCATTACCAGGTTCCTAGCACCTTGGTGTGTTTACTTCTCCCTTTTCTCAGAGAAGGTAGTATCCTTTCTTTCCCTTTTTCTTCTCTCCCTTTCTTCTAATTATTCAGCCACTGGTTAGTGAGTACTTGCATCTTACTGTGGGTAAAGGGTTCTGTGAGTTAGTGACAGAGATGGGGGTTAGGGTATCAGGACAGCACTGAGTGGCTCAATTCAGGCAAAAGCGTCAAGCTATCTATTTGACAGGAATACCTAATAAGTAACCTCCATTCGGGAATAGCTAATTTTGGTCACCATATTGAAATCGGTGAAGGATCAGTTACTTATACTTGCTATATATAGTGGTTTGTTGGAAAGACTACAGACATTATGAGCAGATTCAATTACTGGTAAACTAATTATTCTGTTAAGTGAGAGCTGCAGAGTACTTTGTAATAAGAATTACTTTTCGTGAGTCGGTAGGAATCAGATGTGGGTAAAAGAAAGAATGGGGGGCTAGGGAGATGGCTCAGTGGAATACGTGCTTCCCTGGCAAGCAAAAGAGCCTGAGTTCAATCCTTGGTTCCCAAGAAAGAAAGAAAGAAAGAAAGAAAGAAAGAAAGAGAGAGAGAGAGAGAGAGAGAGAGAGAGAGAGAGAGAGAGAGAGAGAAAGAGAGAGAGAAAGAAAGAAAGAAAAGATGGGTGGTAGCATTTAGCTCTTCTATATTCTATCAGTCTGTCAAACACAGCTAATATCCACTAATATGCATAAGAAGCCATACAACAAGATGGGCATGGTAGAATATGTTTGTAATCCCAGCACTGAGGTATGCTGAGGCAGGAGGATCACAAGTTTGAGCCTAGCCTAGTCAGTCAAGCAACTGCTAAGTCAGGCTAAACACTTATCTCAAATAAATAAATAGTGTCAGAGATGTACCTCAGTGACAAGGAGGTCACTCAGTGACAAGGAGGTCCTCTATGTGTGTGTGTGTGTGTGTGTGTGTGTGTGTGTACAGGGAGAGGAGGAAGAGGAGAAAAAAGAAAAGAAGAAAGGAGAAGAGAAGAAGGTGGTAGAAGAGAGGGAAAGCAAAAGAAAAAAGAAGAGAGGAGGGCAGAGAAAGGGAGAGCCAAAGGATCTGCCAATGTATTGGTTATAAAACCCTGGATTTCAATCCCTTAGACTTTTAACCCCAGAACTTAGTATGCATTTCAGTAATTAAAGATCAAGCCATTTCTGCATTGTTCCTTTCTTCAGTGCTGAAATCCTGTCATCCTTCATTCCTAAATATAATACATACCAGTGTGTGGCAGGGAGTATTAGCTTACCAGAACACCATTATCCCCTAAACCTCTGCCAAGGAGGACACTTTACACAGTGTTCTTACTGGGGCAGCCAGCTTATTTGGGTCCAGAGGTAAGAGCAAAAAAACGCACATCACCAATTCAGGAGGGACTTCCTGCACCCTCTTAGGAGCTGTGCCCTGAAGAGTCTGTCACTGCCAACATCAGCAACAAGAACTCCTGTGACTGAGAGCTGTGGCCTGACGTGGGCCTGGCTTTGGAAATTGGTGCTGACCTCCTTCCTGTGGCAACAGATCTGTATGTCTCCTGCAGTAGGCTGTATTATTTTACCTGCTCTCTCAGAGCTAGACATGTCTACCTCACCCCAAAAAAGCTTTGAAGAAAAATTCTGAGAATTAATACTAAATTATTTTTCAAAGAAGTCAAGCAATTATGAGAACCAGTTCTTCCAAATCTGTCACAAGATCCACTGTAAATAGGACAGGAACATCACTGTACCATAGGGACAATTTAAGCTCCCTCTCTCCCTGGCTGGCCCTCCATTGGAGCCATTTATTTTCTCAGTTATTGTCTTTCTCAGTTATTTGTGTCTCCAGCTTTATGAAATCCTATTTGAAGACTGTGCTTCTTCACACGATTCAGTTTGCATCTGTAGTTCTCCTTTATAGTCCCAATTTACTTTTTATACCTCGGTAACATTTGTTTCTACATCAAGAGGCAAAACCCTGGAGGCACATCAGGAACACGAGTGTGTCACTAGCATAAGGGCACTGATTTGGTCTGTCTGATTCTACATCTAGGGTTGAGAAGAGCCATGCCTGAGCTCTCCAGATAACTAAACAAGGGATTATGCCAGAGATTGGCTGGGATGCTGGCTTTATGGTTACCTTGTAAGGGTACAACCAAAAGCCACCTTTAAAAGGCAAGATTCAACCCACATTCAGAAATTCAAAAACAAAAATCTCACTCAGAAATGCTAAAATGTTACAATGATATAAACAAAACTTGACTAGTAAACTGTTATTCTGTGGGACCAAAGGCTTCTGGACAAAGTTCCTAATCCTTGTAGATGAAATGTAGATAAACTTCTCACTTTCCTGAAAATATAAGAGCTCACAAAGCCTCCAAGTACCATTACTAGGCCTTTGCTACCCTCTTCCCCAGGTAACAAGATGATACAAGTCGGTATTCTACATCTTCGTTGTTGCCTTGGCAGCTATGATTGCTCATAGGAGGTGAGGAGTTTGTCACATGAGCAAGGACTAAAAAGGACTTGAAAACTGCCACCTCAGGAAAGCATAAATGTTGCTTTTTTAAGAGGTTTTGAATGAAGGGGTGAGTCTAAGAGATGCGCTGGATGAGACAAGGAAGCACAATGCTTCTCTCTTCTCAAAGGTTTATTGTCTTACTCAGATCTTGTGCAAGACTTTCTGAGCCACCATTTCTGGTTTAATGGGACCCAGCTCTTCTTCCATACCTGTGTCTTTCCCCCGGTGCTCTCCTGGACAGCTGTGCGGGAAAGGGCAGTGGTGGCCACGAAACAAGAGAAGAATCCAGAAAAGATGTTGCTGATCCCAAAGGCAATGAATTCCTAGGGGAGAGACCGAGTGACAGCAATGCTACAGATAGGATCTTTGCAAGCCTCTCACCAATGTTTCAAGAAGAATGGTAAAGAGAACTTCCAAGCCCACCCTGCCTCATGGTCCAATTTAATGTTTACTATAAAAAGTCTCTGGGCATCTTATAAAACATCAGGAGTTTGGGCTTCATAGAACCTAAGAGAGACCTCACTGCTGTCAGTTGTTTTTAAACTTGACAAGAAACAGTATTTCAAGATCCTGTGTCAAAAATACTTTTTTTTTTTTTTCATGGAGATTCCACAAAAAATTTAAAATTTCATTGGACCTGACCATTCCTTTTTCTAGGCACCTTCCCAAAAGTTAAAGAAATTGTATTACAGTGATACCCGCATACCCAATATTTATAGCAATACATTTCATAATAGCTAAATCTTGAAAGTGGTCTATATGTCCATGAATAGATGAATAAATTAAGAAAATTTGGTATTTACACACAAATAGTACTGCTCTGCTATAAAGAAAGATACATTTGAGTCATTTTCACCCTGTAGACATAAGGTGAAGTGAAATAAATCAGTCACATAAACTTAAACTATCACGTGACTACTCTATATGAGAAGTCCAAAGCATAAAAAATGTAAAGAGCAAAACAAAAGATAGCTAATAGAGATCAGGGAACTCAATCTTCGGCAAATGGGTGGGGGACCTAGAAATGAAGAGGGAAAGGAAAGGAGAAATAAAAAGAATTACGATGTGTTACACACATGTAAAAAAATGAATAAATACTTCTTCACTGCCTGGCGAGGAGCATATCTGCAGCTGTCACATGAAACACTTCTCTGCGGCTGAGTACTTGCTGTGCAGTGCATCACAGCTCGCTGAGCTTTCACACCACGCCATTGCTAGTCCTGTAGCTGCTGCCACTGCTATGCTGTTCTCACAGTTAGACAGTAACAGACTTGCAGATTTGCAAGCACCGTAAAGGCACTTCATCTGGCAGTGTATCATATGCCTACAAAAATTACCCTTATAAGTAAACCACATAGTGAACTACCTAAGTATGAAGTTATTTTTTTAATTTTTGAAATTTATTTATTTAATTCAGGATCTCATTATGCAGCTAAAACTCATAATGATCCTCCTGTCTCAGCCTCCCCAGTGCTGGGATTACAGGCATCTGCCATGATTCCCAGTTTCAGTGGCTGGCACGTCACACGCGATATCCCAGGGCTGGCATGGCATGTAGTACCGGGGATCAAACCTGGGTCCGTGAGCTTGCCAGGTAATGCTTACACTGCCAAGCTATCTCCCCAGCCCTGCTATTATTAATAAATATCTGCTGCACTGCTTTGTCATATTATGGCTGCCATTAAAAAAAATATTGCCAGGAAATACTGAGTTTCCAGAACAATACCTATTCTCAGCTAACATATTCACTCTGAATATAGTTTACAACCCAACTGAATTACCTGTTTCTACAAGTAGGGGCCAGGCGTGGTGGCGCATGCCTGTAATCCCAGCACTCGGGAGGCTGAGGCAGGAGGATTGTTGTGAGTTCGAGACCAGCCTGAGCTACAAAGTGAGCTTAAGGCCAGCCTGAACTGCATAGTGAGACCCTGTCTTAAAAAGACAAAAAAAAAAAAAAAAAAAAAAAAAAAAAAAAAAAAAAAAAAAAAAAAAAAAATAAAAAATAAAAAAAAAAAATAAAACAAGTAAGATTACTTCAACTTATTTTTTAAAAAACAAAGTGACACGATGTGAATATTTGAACGTAATTTCTAACTAGCAAGCAAGAAGGAAACCACCTAAGGATTAGTAGAACAAACCAATCCTTTCTTTAGCTGATACTCCATATGTTTTCCCATTTCTTTTTTCCTGTTTTCAGCCTGGAACACACAGTCAGCACAAGGGCAAGCATACCTGGTTCCCGTCAATGGCGTAATCATACTTGGTGGCATATACTTTCCCCACGGACACTGCAATCGCATAAGCTACCACAGCAATGGAAAACGATGCGGTCAGCATCTCGGAGAACTTCTCCACAGGCGGAAGTACAGGAGGCAAAAACCTAGTGAGTTTTTAAATGAAAAATACTGTGAAGATTTGATTCGTTTCCCCCCTGCATAACCAGATGTCACATCCACTCAGCCACACATTAGCCACAAATGATCATGATCCAAGAGCACAAGCGTGTGTCAGCACCCGACGGAAGCTTCTGTGATGATGCTTTTTCGTCAGTTAGTGATGTCTCTGATATGAATAAATCTGTTGTTACTGATTCCTTAAGGCCATACAACTCCATCCATGCCACTTCACACAGGAGGGTTTCTCCTTACAGAGATGCATTCTAACTTGAACTGAAAAGATATACCTAGTCAGTATATGAGATTTACTTTGTATAAAAGCATGTCAGTTCTGTTAAGGACACAGAGACCCTATAATATGGGAAGTTCTTAGTTAAGAGTCATGACATTTAAAAACTTCTTGAGACCAAAACAGATTAAATTTGTTTCATTAGCACAGTGCTTTATAGTGACTAAAATACCCTGATGATTGTATGGTCAAATAATTATTGTGTGACAAAATCAGAGCTTTTCTGAAAACTATTAAAGAAATAGGCCAGGCACATGCCTGTAATCCCAGCACTTGGAAGGCTGAGGCAGGATTGCCCTTAGTCTGACACCAGCCTGAACTGCATGATGCAACCCGTCTCAGACAAACCAACAAACAAAAACAGCCTTTAAAAAGCAGCTAAGAAAAAACCTCTCTGATTGTGTTGGTCCTCCTACTTCCCGCTGCCCTATAGCCTATCTTGCTTTTCTTCCTTGCATCACACTTTCAAATACAACTGCAGTGCCCATTACTCAAAAGCAGTGGTAGGAAACAGCAACAAAGAGGATCTCTGGCACCCCCAGCAGAGGACCCATTACGGGTGTGCTGAGCTATGAAGCAGGTAGAGGTATAGGCCCTAAAATTCAGAGGACAGCACAGTCCTTGTTATGGGTTAAAAGAGATATGTGGGGCCAGGGATATAGCTCAGCCGTGCAGCACCTGCCTGGCAGGCACAAAGTCCTGAGTTTGATTCCCAGTACCAAACAAAACAATCCCCACTCCCCAAAACCAGCTGCATACACACACGCATGAACGATGATGACAGATGAGTAAAAGAAGCCAGTGCTAAGTGAGGATTTGACATATTAAGAACTATGGGATAAGGATCAGTTGCATAAGGAGAAGGGCAGGTTGTGACTAGCTATATTAGAGGTTTCTGGTAAGAGAATGAGGGCTCCCCAGGTGAGTGAATACTAGTGCCCTGATTGAATAGAAAGAGGCTGTGCATTTTTACTAGGGAGGAAGTATAAAGAACAGCATGAAGTCAGTTTCTGCTGTCCGGGGGAAGGGGCACTTACTGCAGACTAAGCATACCTAACTTGTGGTCCCTATCCTGAGTAGGATGGAAGGAAGCTTCTAACAGCAGTCTGACTGGAGCAGCAAGTAGCGTGGATCAAAAGGTGGAACATCACTGCCTCTCTTTGCTCCTCTTCTTTCAAGGTGCTGCCCTGCTGTCCTCCAGTCTCTCCACACCTTGCTTTCCTTGCTCTGCTCTGTTAATATCATTAGAGTTGTTTCTGTGCCACCAAGTGAGATCAGAAAACAAAGGCCTTTTTTGTGACTTAATGACATAGGCTTTTATTCCTTCAACAAATATTTCCTGGGAGCCTAATTGTGATGTAGATACTAGGCCTGGGGAGGCCAGAGCTTAGCAACAGAAAATGGGTCCCAGCTCTTGGAGGAGGTTATAGTCCTCAAGGCAAGGCAGGTTGACAGAGGCAACCAAGTGATCTATCAGAGAATTCAACATGGTTAAACCCAAAAGTGAGAAGCTAGAGATTCATACTTAGGAGGAGAGGGCTAGACAGGTCAACTTAGGGCAGCAGAAGTGAGTTTTACAAAATAATGGAATGTAGATTTACGGGGAAGCTAGGTGCTTCAGGCCATCTATAACTCCATATGTACTGGGAGGCCTAATAAAGGGGGTCTATGAAATATATTTTCATGTAACTGTTTGTAGCTATCAATCTGTTATGGTGAAAATACCATAAGCCAAGTAGTCACAATGCATCTTTTATCTTCAAATTCCTCCCAGATTTATTATTGACTATCACAAGGTTGAGCCCGAAATTTAGAATTTTTCAAATTGACTTAATCAGAATGATCACTTGAAGTACTTTTGAAAATAACTCCCAGGCCCCTCCACTGGAAAGCATGACTGAATTGGTTTGGGTTGGGCTCCAGGAATCTGTGTTTGAAACAGATCTCATAATTCTTGCAAAATAAAAATAAAAATAAGCTTGAGAAATGGTAGTATGTAATATAAATATCATGTAGCCAGTTATCACTTTTCAAATGTTTTGGAACTGATACTAGAATTGTAAGGTTGATCAAAAGGAAGATAGCTGGTCTCCTATGTAACAAGCACGAGGAATGAGCTTCCTGCCTGAGGAATTTCTATTAAGAACATGAAAAGCAAAAGACCAGTACAGGTCCCTCCCCTGTTATGAGGGAGGGAGATCTAGCACTTACTATAAATGCTATCAGTTAATCTTACAAGTAAGCTTCCTTTTTAAGCCCATTTGATGACATTATCATGTAAGGCACTTTGGGCACTTTATGAGGGTTCTCCCTGCCAGTTCACAAGCTTGAATTGATACTTCAGCTGCTGAATTACCCCTGTCCTATAGGAGAATTTCCCCAGGACCACACAAGTAGACCAACAGAAATGGGACCTTGATCTTTTGTGCTTCTGAGCCACCAAACTACTAAATATATAAAAACCCCAAATGGGCCAAGTAACTCAGCAGACTAAAGTGCCTGCTTAGGCAGAAGCAGCAACTGGGTTCAACTCCTGGCACACCATGCCTGCCCCACCTCCAGGGTGCGCTGAGACGATTGAGACTGGGCATGGTGGCGCGCCTGTAATCTCATCTCTTGCGAGGCTGAACACAAGCAGATCACTACGAGTCTGACCTACATAGTGAGACCCTGTAGACTCTGTAGACCCTGTACTAAGATTCAAAAACAAAACAAAAAAAAAAAAAGGGAGATAATGCAAGTACATACAGGCACAAAAGACATGATTATTATCTTTTCTAAAAGGTGAAGAACTTAGAACAGATGCCTGTTTCCTCAAGCTGATTTTTCAGCATGCAGTATTACTATACATGGCTTGCATGTATGTTATAATAATACATTTGAGTATAAATTAGTGTCTAGCATTAAATGTACATGTCCTGTCACATTTAGAGAAAATGAAGGATATGGAGCCCATAAGAGCTGCTTTTAAACAAACGGCTTGAATTTTATCTACACACACATGAAAATTAGACTACTGATGGAGCACTGGTGAAATTAAGCTTATACTAAAAGATTTCATTAAATAGAAAGGACTGACTTAATATATTAGCATTACTTAAGAGGAACGCCATACTCACCCGCTTGGGATGGATTTAACAATGCCAGCATTGTAATTTTTTTCCAAGTTGGCTCCATATGAAATGGCAGTGGCAATTATTGTCTGAATTAAATAAAGAACATGGAAAACAAACTTCACTGAGGTTTTTGGTGTTTTGTTTTATGGTGCTGGAAATTAAACTAGGGCCTCATGCATGCAAGGCAAGCATTCTATAGTTGATCTGCAACTCCCAACCCAAACTCCACTGGCTTTAATAATCCTTGCTTGTCAACCTTAGTAATCCTTGCTTGTCAACCTTATTAATTCTGAATTGCCCAACTATGTATTCTACTTACCACAATTACTTCTATAGGAATAGGGACTGGGATTTTGTGTTTAAATCGATCATTTAATTCCTTAACTGCCATACAGGTGATGATGGTAAGTAATCCAGCAATGAAATCTGCAAGGTTGGTATTGCCAATATTTTGGAAAATCTCAATCAGAGTCTGTAAAGAAAAAATTATTTTACATGCTTCCTGCTACACACACTTGGATACAAAAGTCAACTCTTCTTTGACACTTCCACATCAAACAACACATAAGAGTTTAATGTAAAATCATAAAAATGTGTTGGCTAATACTATTGTATGTAGTCCCTGATCTATCTAATGTGTATATAAAGCCACTACTGATGGTTTACATGGAAAGGTAAAACTATGGGTGACTTGATTTTCTGTATTTTTATAATGAAAATGAAGACCTTTTCAAAGACAGAAGACATAACATGTTGACTTTTACTTGTATAAAAGCTTTAGAAGTTTATATCTTAAAATGGCCTTAATAGATGCTATTCAAGCACCCTCTCATGATTCGGGGAGGATGTTGTTGAAACTAAAGCCTAACAAGCCAAAAGGTCATAGTCATTTTTTGGTTTGGATTAGCCACTTTCTTAAATGATGCTCTTCCCTATATCTGAATGATACATATAGTAGGATAAAAGTGCATGAAATATCTTCTATGTAGATAATATAGATAGGAGTGCACTGTGGCAAAGAAAACCTATCAAACTGATACATTGGACTAACATAATAGCTAAAAGTAATTCTTCCCAAGTGGGCAGAGAAACCAGCTCAAGAGAAGCTGGTTTTGTTTTGTAAATATGAAATTTCCAGTAATCCAGGGTACTCTTCAAAGATTTGAAATAGCCCCTTGCCGATTTCAAAGAAATCGAGTCCCAGGGAAGAGCCCTAGTCTTTGTTATCATGCAGTTATCAACCTCTGTCCTGTGTAAGTCATGACTGCAGAAGGTAGACTGCGATTTTTTGAGATAGGTGATCTCCGAGGCAAGGTTGTTTTTCTTAGAGAATGTCAAAGATGGAGCATCTTTTATTTTATAACATGGATCGAATTTATTTTTAACAATAAGTAAATTCTTTAAAATAATTATAGTGATACTCTGGTAATAATTGTATAATGAACATTAAATAATCTAGGAGTCATTTCCTGGCAACCTTAGTTCTCTGGAACACATTTAGTAGTGAGGGAGTTGGGTTGCGGGGAGGATACTGAGCAAGAACAAGACTTCCTCCCAAGTGCTTGAACATTTAATTTGCAGGAAGCCTTTTGGACTTTCAGTCAAATTTTTGCCCTCCCTTTACACCCAATACTAACTAGTTAACTTCATCTGTTTTCCAGTCACTGACAATTGTTTGAGGCAGATACACTGAACCAGAACAGGGTAAAGCAGGTGAGAGGCAGGTGAAAAAGAAAAGGAGAAAACTGCTACAAGATGACACAATCGCATGAATCTATGACTTCTAAGACTTGAGCACACAACCCTACTACCCACCTAGAGGGCTGAAGGTTGCCATTGCTTTGGGGTCCTTTGTATAATCAGTTTCTTAAGGAGGACCCTCATTAATTTGTGCACTATATATAATACTTTGATTAATTAAAGGGTTACTGTCCACCACCTTCAGATGGGAAAAAATATCAAAATTAAAAATAGACATTTAGAAGGGCTGGGGAGATGGCTCAGTAGAATAAGTGCTTCCCTGGCAACTGCAAGGGTCTGAGTTCAATCCCTGGTTCCACAAAAAAAAAAAAAAAAAAAAAAAAAAAGACGTTAAGGCTAATCCCAAATAAATTTTTTTTCACTTTACATAAGTCACTACAGGATTCTCACTTAATCTATGAGAGTCACCTACACCTACAAATAAAAGCTATAAAAATATCAGTTTATGTACACAGTTGCATTAAGAAATGCATGTGGGTACACGTGTTCATTATTTATGTACAGAATAATCATTCGGGGTTTCTTATGAAAAGTTCTATACAGAAGGTTTAATGTATGTAAAAATAAAACTACTTATATAAACTGAAGTGTGTTGTACTCAAAGATAAGACTCTAAGAATACAATAAACACTAATTCTCATTTTTTTAACATAAAAATCCAACTTTATTGAGTATAGGAATAGATGGTCTTTCAAATGAATTATTTTTACTTTATGGTGGTTATTTTTAAAGCTATGTGATCCATGGTAGAACTTATTAACTGGCATTACATGAAGAAATGCTTGTCTATTACTTCAATTCTATATTCATAAACAAATATATTTAAATCTAGATAGAAACATTTGTGATTGGATTAGTATATGGCAGTCCCTGCTATTTGCACTGCTTAAGCTGGCAATAGGTGACCATCCACTCTACAGCAAATTGGAAGCACAAGCACAAATTTGAATTTTACACAAAAATTCACTTTTACTCTTATTAGTGGGAGCTGACATCTGTAACTTACAGGTAAGCATATACTTCTGTTTTCTACATCCTAGATGAACAAAAATATACATAATGTATTGTTTTCCTTAGGTAGGACTTGCTTTTTATATTTCAATGAGAATACCATGTAACCCTTACATAAACAAAATGACTAGGATACTAATGAAACCATCTTTGGAGGAAGTACTTAATAAGCATCTCATTTAAATAAATCCTCCAGTAAGAAATGGAGAATTCACTGCCTTTAGTTTGAAGGCTTTGTAGCTCTCTGTCAAATTTCTATGTGCAGCTCACCAACATTCCCTTATTGGAAATACCAGTATTTCTGAATCAAAGTTTTCAAAAGGACTTTCAAGTCTTAAAATTCTGAATCTCCTTTGGCTTGCTTCTCTCTTGATTCTACCCAAGCTTTATTAATGGTTCGCTTCATGTCATCATCTCCATCTTCATAAATCTTCTTTAAAACACTCATTAATGCCTCACTAGAATCTGTCTCAGCATCATACAGTGGCTTTTCTTTTCCTTTGCACTCTTTCCCAACCTGAGTTAAGTATTCCCACCGAGTATTCTCTGCTTTCTTTCTACACAAGATAAGAACTGAATCAGTCTTGACTTTTTTTGAACTGCCTTCCACTGAGATGGTTGTTCACAATCATAGAGTAACTCTTTCCATTCAGATTCTTTACCAAAAGATCAAATGACCTTTCTGTGAAATGCACCTGCACATTCTCAGCAGGAACTTAATGAACCCCAGTTAAGGTCATGTAGATTTTCACAAACTTATCTGACTGAGCCCATCCATAATTACTGATCTTCACTGTGTATCCTGTTGTGATGGGAGCAACCACAGCAGCTGGTTTTTCATTGTCAAGAAGTTCTGGTTTCTTCTGTGATTTTTGTTGCATCTTATTCTTTAGTTCTGTTTCAATCTTGGATTTTTCACCTGTAAGCGTATCATGTACTCTCTTCCTAGTAACCTTTTCCAGCAATGACTTTACCTCTTCTAGATCATTCTGTAACTCTTCCAAGCTGAAGCCATGGTTGGGCGGGGTTGGACGTAAGGCCCAGCTGCAGGCGTGCACGCAATGATAGGAACCGCTGTACTGCCTGCGGGTGTGGAGCTCAGCAGCGCTAGCTGCTAAGCTTCTCTAATTCAATTTAGTGTCAAAATAGTAAAATATGAACAACATGATTCTGTATTATAGTCTAGTATTTTAAATAAAATTCAATTCATTATAATGAGCCATTCCATAAAAAATAATTGTTTACTGTATTTTCTATTATGTTGAGAGAATTTCACAATGCTTTTATTTAGATAAGCTTTGTTTCTTGAGTACTCTATTAGAGCTATTTTCAGGCATACAGCAAAGTTTAAAAATTTAACAGTAAACCTCTTGTTATCCAGTATCTAAACTCTACCATTTACCTTTTACTGTACTTGCCTCATCATATATCTATGTCTTAGATAATTATTTTTGCCCAGCTTTACATAGGTATATGAAGCCATAAAGAAAAAACCGTACCCAATATTGCACAAAGTATGGTCAAAATATAGGGTGAATGTTTAAATTAGAAATGTTTACAATAAAAGACGTATTTTACTACTAATTTCTCCTCAAAATACCCCCGTTTTTTTTTTTTTTTTTGTTTGTTTGTTTGTTTGTTTTGTCTTTTTGAGACAGGGTCTCACTATGCAGTTCAGGCTGGCCTTAAGCTCACTTTGTAGCTCAGGCTGGTCTTGAACTCACAACAATCTTCCTGCCTCAGCCTCCGGAGTGCTGGGATTACAGGCATGCGCCACCACGCCCGGCAATAACCCTGTTTTAAACAAACTTATTCCATCATTGTTGAGGCTTTCTGAAGCAGTTCTACAAATCTTTTTTCATGAATATCTTTAAGAGACAGGAACAACAATACAGTGACTGCTGCTACTGGGTGCCATCCAACCTAGGGGCAGGCTCATGAAAACATGTGTCCTCCCCCACCAGATCTGGCCCCATGAGACTTCTGGCCATGAAATGACCATGAAAGTTTTAAATCTATTCAGGATATCAAGACAGCCACAGTAACATAACTAATACACTCATAAAAGAGGACTTCCAGAAGTGCTTTAGAAAGTAGCAAGAATGATGGGATAGTGTTCACTGTGAGTGGGAATACTTTGAGAGGAATTAATGACAATATACCTTTTACTGTAATTTGTTAAAAATTTAAATATTCACCACATACTTCAAACATATCTCATATATGAGGAAATTTACTAGCTAGCTTTCAGAGCTGAATTTATTTTAGTTTATCTTTTCTTCACAAAGATAAACCCTCTTCGGAATTTCCTGCTATCAAATACATTATCTAGACATAGATAGGCAATAGATAGATTGATTGATAGATTGCCTCTTAAAGTGGTATTTTCTTATAATGATACAAATTTAACATATCAAACTAAGTTCAAAGTTAGAAGACAGACTAAGCTAAGCTTCAAAATGCTCACTCTTGGGTAGAACTTTTCAGTGTGGTCTTTTTTGCTTATTCAGGGAAGTGATGGAACAGGTTGCATAGGCTTAGAAAGCAAGAAAAGCAGGTTTTCCTTCTCAAACCACTGAAGTGAATTGAAGGAAAATAAGCACTCTTAAGAGAACTGTTGGATTTATTTAAATAATTGAGTACTATAAGGTAGCATCCAGATTATTACACTATTAATTTTAAATTATTGCTAACATTATGTCATTTTTTCTTCTGTATGCGAAACCCAGCATCTCTGGCATTTGTGAATTCAAATTGCCTTTCTTTTACTCTTACTACTATAGTTTCTCCTACAATAGTTTGTATTCATTACTTCCATTCATCTGCCTCTTTGGAGGAGGGGGTTAGGACAAATCAAAGTACAGCCTTAGAACAAAAATAATGTTATGAATTGCAAATGATATTTTACTAAGTTAACTACATTCCAGACAAAATATTTTAAAATCTTTCTCAGAGGAGTCCACCAATGATCTCATTTATTGAACGATTCTTTCATAAATGATTGTAATCACAAAACTCTTTCAGGGACCAACTGGCCTTTCCAACCCTTATGCAATCATTTACAGAATAACCCATTCTTTCATTTCAGAACAGGAAGTTTATATTTACTACCAGACAGAGATCATTGAAATACCTCTGTGGAACTTGGATGGCTTGTGAGGAATTCCTTCCAAAATTCTAGGACAGTTGGTTCATCAGTGAAAACAAATGCACCACTCTTACAATACAGAATATTGATAGTGATGGAAGCTCAGGATGGGGACAGTAGGCATGGGAACTCGTGCCCAGGAAAACTTCTGCTCAAGTTTTCTATAACTCTAAAACCTCTCCAGGAAAATTAAGTCCATTAAAAAAGCCTATGGCACATGCTAAATGGATACCTGAAAAATAATATTCAACAGAAAATTAATCACATAAGGTTTAATTTAAAAACTATTTTTTGACCTTGATCTGGTTTGTTCCTGGTCTCTTTTGTTTCTGACAAATTTGGATCATTTGCAGCACATTTTTTTTGAAGCAGAGTTGTAAGAGACCAAAAGGACTATTTTCCCTGTTCTGCAGAGATCCAGCATGGCCAGTGTCTCAGACCAAGTACTGGTTCACATCGCCTATGACCCGAGTGGCTACAGGCCTAGCAATGTTTGCACAAGGAGGTGAGCACTCAGGAATGTGATGAAGGGGTTTTGAACAGAGAAAAAACATGAGTAGCTATTCAATAAGTATTTATTAACTAGGTGAACTGAGTAAACAAAAAAGAAAGAATAAATGCACAGTTGATGGAGAAAGTGCAAATGCAAGTAAAAGCAAGATGTGTCAGGGCTACAAAACTGACCATGCCTATCCAAATACAGAAGGCTGCAGATCTCAATAAGAACTGAGGACTTAGTAAGAGAGGAAAAAGCAATAATGAATCAAATAATGTTGAATAAGAAATGCCTATGGTAATGTGTTCTGGGTCTGGGAAGGAAACAGTAAGCTCATGAGGGCTATTCATCCATGGTAATAAAAGTAATAACAGTAAAGCCAGGCATAGTGGCACATGCCTCTAATCCCAGTATTTGGAAGACTGAGGCAGGAGGATCATTGCAAGTTTGAAACCAACCTGGGTTACAAAGTAAACTCAAGGCCAGCCTGAAGTGCATGGGAAGACCTTGTCTCAAAAAGACAAAATTAATAATAATAATAATAATAATAACAATAATAGTAAACTGAGTTCTTACTTATGTTAGTGACTGACACACGTTTCTCTTTTTAGCTCTCACAATTTGAAGAGGTAGCTGTATTACTGACCCTACTTTACAATTGAGGATACAAAGGCTTAGTGATGTTGACTGTTAACATGCTCAAGGTCACAGGGTGGTAGAAGGCAGAACCAAGGCTAAATCAAGTCTATTGAAATCCAAAATCAGCCTGTAATTACTGTGTTATTGTCCTCCTCTATCTCCACTGCTTAGAGTAGTACCTGGCCTGTAGAATGCACACAGGAATATTTATCAAATGAATAGAGTGATATGGGCTTATGCCACTGTGATGAAACTGAGCAAATTTTTGCCAATCTCTTTGATAAATGTGCATGCCCTTATCTGGAGTTAGAAGCTAATAGGTGAGTAATCAAAGGACTCAAACTCCATTCTTAATGTTGGTGTATTTCTTGTTGGTTTGTTCATTTGTCTTGTGAGACAGAATCTTACTATGTAGCCCAGGCTGGCCTTCAACTCATGGCAATCCTCCTGCCTTGGGCTTCTGAGTGCTGGGACTACAATTGTGCACCAACACGCCCACCCAGCAAGTGTATTATTTTTATAAAGCATCATTCCCCCTAAGCTAAAACAACATGATATTATTATTATCACCATTTTTCAAGCATCAGTAACACATTTCATACAGAACACATTTAGATCCAAGGACTTCAAATCGAACTAGTGTGATCTATAGCTGTCTTTTACATCTCTTCTGCATGTTTAGTCATATCTGAATCTCCTGTTCCTTTCTGTATATAATTGCAGAGATGTGTACATGATACATTTTATGGGTCCTTATAATTAGAAGGGCATTAGAAATACATTTCCAATCATTTCATTTTAAGAACAAAAAAGTAAAGAAAAGAAGGCCTAAAATAATAATCTCAGAATAATAATTTTTTAAGTACTTGCTATGTGCCAGCCCCTGGACTGAGAGTACCCCATTTGTCCTTGGGTAACAACCCAGCAAAGTAGATGCTATTAGCAATCATAACCATAACCTGAGGCATGATGATTTTGTCAGGCAGCTAGAATCTGAATCCAGATCCGCCCAACCCTAAAGCTGAAATTCCAGCCACTCCCCTCCACACTGTCCAAGATTATTTAGCTGATCAGAGACAAAGCCAAGAGTAATACCAAGTCTCCTGCAACCAGACCTGCCTTTACTCCATGACATCAATTTGTTCTTACTAATTTTTAAGTGAAATAACATTCTGAAACCATTTTGGCCAGTTGAGAACAATGATATGCAAAAATCTACCTTCTTCCATGCTACTCCTGATTCTATTGTGTCTTTTAGAGCAGAACGTTTTCTCTGGCTCCCAACACATGCCTCACCAGGCTCAAGTTCTCTGCTTCAACCTTGGGCTAAGAAAGAACACTTACATAGATAATGGAGAGGACTCCATTATAGTTTTTGGTAGAAACGTTGAGGACAATCTTTAGCTGTGACACGAGCACTTGGACGGCAGCAGCTGTTGTAAATCCACCAACCAAAGGATCTGCCAAGTACCTCACTATGAATCCAATCTGTAGACTTCCAAATACAAGCTAGGATAAGAAAGAAGGAGGAAAAACAATAAATTTTGCATGAAAGAGAAGCCAACTCTGGTAATGTTAATGAATTAAGCTTAACACTAATTAAAGCACTGATCCCTGGTTTGCCACACAAAAATACTTGAAAAAAAATCTGTGTTTCTTAATGTTCTGCTTCTTCTCTCTTCTCCACCACTTTAAAATTCAAAGCAAAAATCATGTCACTTATCTCTGTGACTTCCCTTCTTTCATCCTCAATTGAACCATTCATGTTGTTCTGTCTTTTTTTCTTTGATGATAAGTGAATCAAGACATGTGATGTCTTAGAGACTCTTTAGTATCTAACCTAAAATAACCTAAGTTAGAAAATAACTAGAGTTCAGGAAATCAGTTTGTTTTGTTTTTATGTAAATGTTCAAGCTCCTTGTGTTTTAAGATTAAAAATCATGCCTCTCTGTATTTTATGTATAAGTCTATTACCTGTATAATTCCAACCAAAAGAGTGAGAGTGCTTGCAATTAATGCTCTTTGTGCATCTCTGGCCTCAGTGTTTATGATGGTATCTACCACGGTTGTATTCAGTGTACTTCCATTACTGCCAGGAGTCACAAATGGTTCGTCAGGCACCATACTTAGAACAACAGATCCCACCATCAAACTGACCACAGGGAAAGGTCCTGAGGGAAAAAAATCAGCGCATCAATTACTTGTATTCTTTGAGTGATGTGCATAAGGGGTGGATATTGAGGTAGGAGTTGTCAGCAGAGGTTTTCTGGCAGAGACAGCATGTACATTCTTATTCTATATAATATCATTCATTTCCTGGAGTGTCTGACATCCTGTTCTCTGGGTCTAAGTACCTTGGTTGGTCCAAATTAGCAAAGGGAGGGAGTAATTTCTCTTTTCTTTGCAGAACAAATGATTGTTTGATGTCAAAGGCTGTTATAGTTTGTGTCTAGTTGTCCCCCCAAAGCCTCATGCAGTCATGGGATGGGGACTTCTAGAGTTTGAGATTAACTCATGATCTATTGAGATTATGGGTGAGCCACTAGGATTACAGGTGTTAGTACTGCTGAGATTATGGGTATGAGTGCTATGCCCAACCTGGGGCAGAGAGCCTGAATGCAATACAAGAGAAACAGAGAGACAGATTCTCCCTGTTACCATTGTTGGTCTGTTGCCATTGCTGTAGTCCAGCAACAGGATTCTGGATTCTCTGCCCTGTACCACTCTATGTTGAAGCCAGCAAGTATGGACTGAAATCTCCAGTAACTGTGAGCTAAATAAACCTTTCCTTTCTTCATTTTTGGTGTCAGGTATTTGTCTCAGCATCAAGAGAAGACTAACTGAGACAAAGGCCAATCTATAAGAGCTGTGCTTTTAAGAGTTCTAATGTCTTCCAGCAACTACTCTATCAACTATTCTTCTTCTTCTTCTTTTTTTTCTTTTAATGTATTTGGTACAAGGTCTCACTATGCAGCTTTAACTTGTAGTGATCCTCCTGTTTTCAGCCTCCCCAGCATTGGGAGGTATGTGCTACCATGCCCAGTCTCAGCATCTGGCTCAGCATGCCTGGGGGTGGGGCTGGTGCAGCATGTGGCAGGGATTGAATACAGTCCCTATGCTTGCCTAAGCAGACTCTTAGTCTGCTAAACTATCTCGCCAGCCTGCTACTCATGTTTTGCTGCTGCTTCTGGTGATGGTGATCCTATTCTTTGGTCATGGAAGGGTGTATGGTTAGGAAGACTCAATACCTACTAACCTGGAATGTGTAGAACACCCAACAGAAAACTCAGCTACTATACTGCTGACCTAGTCAAGCATCTGATGCTGATTGTATGCCAGATGAAGAAGTTCTTTCTTTCAATAGCCCCTTTCTGATCTACAGACAAGGCCAAGTGCTAGATACTGGAGGAGATACAGTGAGGCAGGGGGACATGGCTAAGGGTAGAGTGGTTGATTGTATTTGGTTTCAGATCATCCAGGTAGACATGTCTAGTTAGTAAATGGATTTAGGAACAAAATTATCTCTGGTACAAATGTCACAATGGCACAAGATAACAATTAAAATATTCATTCATTAGCACCTCTAGCAAAAGAGGACTTAACATTTAGGAATGATATGAACACCTAACTTTTGAGCCATGCCAAGAGGCTATACTTAGTTTCTAAATAGTTTTGGTAAGATTTTGCCAGTCTTCAAATTTACTGACTTAAGTATATACCCTTATCTAGGCACAGTGACACACAGGTGTAAATCCCAATTACTTTAGAGGCAGGTGCAGGAGTACAAGTTCAAGACCAGTCTGGGGAACTTAGCAAGACCTTGTCTGGAAATAAAAAATAGAAAAGGTTGGTGATGTAGCTCAGGGGTAGAGCACACATGGGTTTGATCTTTAGTAGCAAACACATGCACATGTGTGCGCACACACATACACACAAAGATCTATTCAATGAACTAATGGACTGTATATGATGAACATAATCCAATAAAGGTTAAATTAACCTAGTAAAATGATGTATTCAAAGATGCTGTGAAGATTTTTTTCTCATCATTTTCTATTTTGGAAGAGGACATCTTCTGATATGAAATCAAGTTTATTACATGTTTAGAAATCATTTATGCTAAAATCTGAAGGTAGGCTTTGTTTTGCAGTCTTTCAGTTTTATTCTCTTCATGAAAGCATAGTCCTATATAAAGCTAACTACTGTCACTGAATAGGAAAAGTATGCAAAGCTGAAGCCTAATTTCTCAGGAAAACATTAATAAAGTGAAGGCATTCTACACATAATGTAGCCAAATCCTTTAAAGATGAACAAATAGGATAGTAAAATATGCTTATAATTACCAACTGAGATGTGTCTTGATGTTCCAAAGATAAAATATGTCAGGATAGGAAAAAAGGCAGAGTAGAGACCATATTCAACAGGAACTGCAGCTAATAGAGCATATGCCATTCCTGAAAGTATATAAAAAAAATGATTAGGTTCACAAACACTTTGTTTTATTTACACAGCACAAAGAAAAAGCTTCTCTAGGGCATTCTTGGTTTGTGGATTCCACACACCAGCCTGGCCTGACTGAGTTCCTTGTCCTACATACAGACCGTCACTATGCTAGTGTGCAGACCACAACCAAGTGAGTTGGGATGTGGACTGTGTAGCTGTGTGCTGACTCCACTGATCAGTGAACCAGTTGTCAGCTAATCATATCACCGCTTAGAACCATCAAGTCAGCAGTTGATTAGAAACTTGGTCAATTCAGTCCAAAGGCTCAGATCAGTTTTGTATGCACACAGTTTGGTCTGAATGCAGTGTTCCTCTGTGTTCTGAGTCTCTGAGTTATTTTTGCACTTGCCCTTTCTCCTTTCCTGGTGAGGAAGAAAAACTATGATAAATGTACTTTACAGCAGGCAAGATAACTCTCTGCCCAGGTGGAAACCAGTTCTACCAGTGAGCTACCCGGCAGCCTCTGGGCATTGAACATCAGGTTCAGAGTGATCAGCGTTTCAGTGTACTCATACATAGGTGCTGGGAGAGGATAATGCCCTTTTCTTTGCTTTGGTTAAACACATAGGGGGTCAACACATCTTAGCTCATCTTACCTCCTCACACTTCACTCTCAGTTAAGATCAAGCCTTTTAACTCCTGTCATTAATACAGGACTATATAAGTGATAGCTCAATGACTTGACCTATAGGCATTCAAAATTATTTTTTGAATGAATATCCTCAAATGAGGAAGTGGTTGGCTAAGTTATATATGTCATATCTTGTAATTACATTACATTGATTTTTCTTGGTTTATGTAATTTTATGAAATGTAATTGATGTGACAGTAGCATGGAGAGATGTAAAGTAGAAGTTTTAAAAGTAAAAATATAAAGATTAAAGAGTAATCAGTATGCATGCTCCCATTTTTATAAATATGTATGCTGAACACACATATTTGAAAAGATTTTAACATAATATGAAGTAATCAGATGTACAAAAAACAATGAATAGGGTTGACCAGGTAGCTCAGTGGTTTAAAGTGCCTAAGAACCCCTACTTAGGCAGATGCAGGGACCGGGGTTCTATCGATGGTATGCCATGCCAGCCCCGCCCCCGGGGCACACTGAGATGGCAACTGAGACTGGGTGTGATGGCACGTGCCTGTAATCCCAGCACTTGGTAGGCTGAACATAGGAGGATCACTACGAGTTTGATCTGTAGATGCTACTAAAATACAAAAAAATAATAATAATAATAATAAAGACAATAGAGTGAACAACCCTGTACTCACAGTCTAGCTTAAGAAATTATCATCAGTGCAGTTGAAATTCTCTATTCTCTTCCTTAATTATGTCCTCTTCCCTCCCTCCACCTCTATAGAGCTAAATGTGATATTTCTTCCCAGACATTTTGTATACTCATATAGATCTGCATCTATGGATCTAGTAGGAGATTTACAAAAATATGAATATATTATCTATATAGTAGGATCAGAGGGGATTTCTAGCTTGATAGGCGGTATTTTTCTCATGTTCCTTCTGTGTTTCCTATTTTTGTTTACAATAGACATTAATTCATTCAAAAATCTATTGATTTGTACCAATCATGTGCTAGGTACTGTTAAAGTCTCTTCCCAAATAGAATTTGCATTTCAGAAGATATACAGTATTGGTCCAAATTACAACAAGGAATTGCAATAATCAGTAGTCTTGGGAACATGGAATAGAACAGAATGTTGATTCCACAAAGGAAACACAAGAAAAGAAGGAGCAGGGAATAAAAGCACAGCCTGTTTCCTATGGACACTTTTCAAGTTCTTTTCCAATTCCAACTTCCCCAAACAGGGCCTTGAAGTCCTCACATGCTTGGAAGATAACATTTTTTCAGATTTATTTATTATTTGGTACAGGGTCTCACTACACAGCTTGGACTAGTAGTGATCCTCCTGTTTTCAGCCTCCCCAGTGCTGGGGTTACAGGCACACACAACCACACCCAGACTTATTCACAGGCTCAGCATGACCAGGAGTTGAGGCCTGCACTGCATGCAGGACCTGGGATCCAACCCTGGTTCCTGTGGCTTGCCAAAGCAGGTGCTTAAATAGCTCAGTTATCTCGCCAGTCCTCTATGTTTCATATGGACTATTTAGTGACAACTGCTACTTATATGTATTATAATAATCTTTATTACAAAGGAGCTTGAATATGACTATTTTGAAATCATAGCTTGCAAAGAAACACCAAATTACTTTAAACTGCAGAATCTCAGTGTTGGTACTCATTAGCTTCAGGATAGGACACACACTGATAAAGCAGATGTTACCAGACATCTGGAAACATCCACAAGACCCAGACTCCACTGGGTGAGGACACACAAGAAGATGGGCCCTCACCAAAACCTAAATCTTGGGGACTTCCTAGCTTCAGGAATGGTAAGAAATACATTTCTATTATTTATTACATTAATAAATAAATACACATCAAAGGCAGTAGATGATTGGCTTCCCATTATCTATGAGTAAAGATGGAAATAAAAGGGTTACATGGATCTTTTATTGCTCCAATTGGGCATTTTTTAATAGCAAAAAATTTTAAAAGACCCCATGTACTTAGAAACTCTGGTTTCCTGGAAACCTGAACCTGTCATCTCTGGTTTGGACAGTTGAGGGGGAGTGTTAAGTGCAGAATCAAAATGTTGAGGAAGGACAGAAGAGGACAGCCTGCTACACACCAGCTATGTAACAGATTTCTAAGATGCTCATGGAAATATTGTCCAATTCCCAAACAAACTCATGTGGGGATATTTCCCTAGAAGGTTTAAATAAGAGGATCAACAAGAGGGGAAGCAAAAACACTAATAAATAGTCTAGCTGTATTTTTTCACTTCTCTTTAAACCAGTTTCACACTGCAGGTCAAAATCAATGTGTAAATTGTGAGTAATTTAATGCCCTGAAATAATCATTCTGTGTGTGTGTGTGTGTGTGTGTGTGTGTGTGTGCGTGCGTGTGTGTGTACTGGGAATTGAACTTGGGACCTTATGTTGCCAGGCAGACACTACACTGCTGATCTATATACCTGGCCCCTGAAATAATCATTTAAAAAAAAATATAACCTGAACAACTGGGCACAGTGACATACCCTATTAACCCAGTTACTTGGGAGACTGAGGCAGAAGAGTCACAAGTTCAAGGCTAGCTTTGGCAATTTTGTGAGACTCTGTCTGAAGATAAAATATAAAAAAGGCTTGGAATGTAGCTCAGTGGTAAAGTGTTTGCTTAGTATTCATGAGGTCCCGGATTCAATTCAATCCCCAGTACTGAAAAAAAAAGCAGAACAGAACAGAAAATTGGAGTGCATCATTTGTAGTGAGGATAACTTTGGCTATGAGTGTGCAGCCTATGGTGCAGTGAGGTTTACTGTGAATTGTGGCAGATCACTTCAGGATGCTATTGCTTGGTGTATGCCTGTAGGCTGGAGTCACACAGCTAAAAACCAGCAGCATTTCCCAGGAAGAGAACTCCACAGAAGAGGAGAAAGGAAATGTGTTCCTTCACCAAGTGGCTCTGGAGAGAAGATGAAAGTCTTAAAGGGTGAGCAGCCTTGGGACACAGCTGTTGTAGCAGGAGGGGCCATTAGGAACTGCTGCAGGAAACTGTGACTCTCAGTCACTTGAGCCCACCCACCAGGCCCTTACCTTGTAGGGTACCCACTAGCCCTGTACTAACTCCTGAAATGACATCACTGAGCAGCCAGTCCTTGACTCGGTACTTGGGGAGCCAGTCCAGCATGGGCAGGAGACTCTTCACCACACCAACGGCTCTCTTTCTTGAACAGCTACCAAAAAGCAAGAAAAGTGGGTTACCAACCTAATTCCAGTCATGTCCAATTGTAGACCACAAAGCCACAGACTGAACTCTGTGGATGTTTATCATTATTTAGAAAAAGAATAAGAATGACATGGAAAACACTAATGCCAAAGTGCTTGTCATGGTTTTGCAAAGATTTGTGTCTATCTTTTAAAATACATTTTACTAGGAAACACAAGATTGTGTGTTGCCACCCTTCTTCTGCATTTTTAATCCTCTGTAAAAATATTCTTATACAAGAACTCCTTTTCTGGTCCAGCCAGAGAATTATCAATTTGGAATCTCTGTGGGGAGATTAATTTACCGACTTCTAACCTGGGCATCACCCTATTCTTCTTAAAGAAAAATAAACAGTGTATATTTTGGCAATACAAGCTTGGAGGAGCCAGCATCGACAAAAATCTTAATGAGATGAATGTATACCATGTGCTTTGCTACTTAGCAATTTTGAATTCAACCAAAGATGAAAGAAGAATACCAACAATAGGTGGACATTATTTAACTTATGATATTTATGAGACATTTAGAAATTTTAATGTTTCACCTTTTGACATTAGGAATTTATTCTTAGGAGGCTAGAGAATATAGTTGTATTTTTTAAAGAGTTCTTAGACATATACTAAAAACGTACGTAGCCCTTATCTAAGGGCATTGCAACTGTGTATTCAACCAACCACACATCATAAATAATCAGGAAAATATGTCTGTACTGAATATGTACAATTTTTTCTTGTCCTTATTTTCTAATCAATATAACAACTATTTTTACAACAGCTGTATTGTATTAAGTATTGTAAATATTGTAAAGATGATTTAAACTGTGAAGGAGGAAGTCGGGTGTGGAAGCACACAAATCTCTGACAGGCTGAGGCAAGAGGACTCCAAATTAAAGTCTTGCCTGGGCAATTTAGCAATCTAATGAGACCCTGTCTCAAAACAATGAATGACTGGGCTGGGGATAAAACTAGGTGTGAAAACCTTGAGTTTGATGCCTAGTACTACTAAATAAATAAATAAACCAATATAGGAGGATATGCACATTAAATGCAAATTGTAAGCCTTTTTATAAAAGCAACTTGAATTTCATGGGCTTTGGTACCTGCAGGGGTCCTGGAACGGATTCCTTTGAATAGGAAAAGAGACCGGTAACAGACAAAAAGATGCCCAAGAGATTTGCTTCAAAGTAATACTAAAGGTGGCAGGTGGGTGAAAGGGGTGAACTGAATGGATTCTTTTTGAAGGATCAACTGGCTGAGGAGTGAAAGACTGAGCGAGGGTTCCTTAAGCTACTCTAGTTAGTATGTTTTAAATACTAGTAAATAAGAAATTAAAAAAAAAAAAAAAAACAGAAACATGTGGCAATCGGTTGACTGGCCTCCTCGGTACCTGTGCTGGGAGGCACTTTGGGTGGAGAGACACGGTGGTCCTCCCCAGGGGTCTCTTCGTCTGGGGAACACCAGCCCGTGGCTGGCACACCCTCGCTCGCTCTGAATGACCCTCAAGCTGGTTGGCTTTGTTTACTCATTTTCTTTCCTTCCCTGTGCTGAGGATTGAACCCAGGACCGTAGCACTGAGCTACATCTCCAGTACTTCTTTTTAAAGTGCTGACACAAAGTATAGTCCTTGCACGGACTGGGCTCGAGCGTGCGTGCCTTTTGTCTCTTGTCCGGGAGTGCTGGGATGGCCGCATCATCGCCGCAGCTAGCTGTCATCCTTTAGAGGAGCTCCTTTATCCCTCTTTGCCCCAGCCAGGCCTTCGGAAGAAGGCACCGGAGAGCCCCTGCGCCCCGGGTTTCAGCAAGCAGGGCAAACAGAGCCGGCGCTCCGGAGCAGAAGCCGGGCAGCCTCGCCCTGGCCGGGGACCCTCTCTGCCCGCCCCGCGCTACCTGCAGCTCCGGGCCAGGCTGTCCTGCAGCGTCCTGCGCTCCTGCAGGCGTCGCTCGTGCCGCTGCTGGAAGAGGAGCTCGCTGTACACGGGCCGCGACACCGCGTAGCTGCGCTCGGGCAGCGGCGGCTCCGACCTCGCACCGGCTGCTGCCATGACCTGCGAGCAGAGGAGCGCGGGGGAGGCCGGGGGCCGTGAGCAGCTGCCCGCAAGCCACCCCGCGCCTTCGCCCGCGGCCCGGGCGCTGTCCGCGTCCTGAAATCCCCGACCCGCCTGGGCGTGCGGGACCCACGCGCTCCCGGCCCCGGGGATGCGCTTGCCGCCGGCCGGCAACTCCAGCAGCCCGCCGCAGCTCCCCGGGCCTGGGGGCAGGGGTCTCCGCCCTGTCGCCTAGGCGTCTCAGACGCTCGTCCCGTCCGCCCCTCGGGGCCCAACTGTCCCTCCCGCGGAGGGCGGCGAGCTCACTACCTACCTGCTGCGAGCGCGAGCGCCTCCTCAGCGCCGGCCGCAGGTCCGCACCTTTATAGTGCGTGGAAGGAAGGCAGGACGCGCTTTATTTATGGAGCAACAGGGACACCTTGGTCGAAGAAAGGGCACACCGTCTGCGGTCTTCCCCGCTTCCTACCGGGAAAGAAGCCCTACCCCTCCCGAGTGCTTTCCCTTCCCGAATCCGGAGGACTGAGTCTCACTGGTTGTCCCGGGCTATCCGGATCGCCACCTCCCCCCACGACCAAGGCAAGGCGAGGCCGGCTGCACTTGCGCCGCTCCTGGACCCCAGGTCCAGTGCGTCTCAGAGCTCCGTAGTCTGGCACCAGTTGCTCCTTCCGAGTGAAAAGGGGTCTTTAGTGAGTCTTGTGTATATGAACAAAGCTTTGGGGTTGTATAAAGTGTTTTAAGTGTCAGTGGATGTGGTTATAGAGATCATAATTTACTCAGATTTTAGATCTCTCTCTTCTCTCCCTCTTGTTATATTTCACAATCAAAATCAAGCATTCAGCGACTTTTTCTTTTCTTTCTTTCTTTTTTTTTTTTTTTTTTTTTTTTTTTTTTTTTTTTTTTTTTTTTTTTTTTTTTTTTTTTGACAGGATCTTGCTGGGTAGTCTAAGCTGGCCTCGAATACACTGTATAACTCAGGCTGGCCTTAAACTCACAGCAATCCTTTTGCCTCCACCTCCAAGTGCTGGAACTCTAAGCGTGTTCACAATGGCTAGTGGCCCTTTTCTTACCTGACTCTCTCTACTTCTCACTCATCTGGGTAATTAGGGAAGGAACAAGCAAGACTAGACAGGAAGCAAGACTAGAAGGGGGCGAGATGTTTTGAAAGGCTTCTTGACCATGTCCAGATTCCCAGGTAGAGTCTCAGGCTTAAAACCAGCTTGAGGGGCCAGGAAGATAGCTCAGCGGAACAAGCACTTTCCTGGCAAGCGCAAGGGCATGAGTTCAATCCCCTGTTCTGAAAAAAAAAAAAAAAAAAAAAAAGACCAACTTGGGCAACTGAGAGAGATCCTGAGGGTTGGCAAGATAGCTCAGCACACTAAGCACCTGCTTAGGCAAGCTGAGGGACAGGGTTCAATCCCCCAGCAGGACATTGCCTGCTGGCCCAGACCCTGGGGCACACTGAGCTTGCCAAGTCCACCGAGTTCAGGCGGGCATAGTGGCACAAGCCTGTAATCCCAGCACTGGGGAAGCTGAAAACTGGAGGATGACTCGGAGTTAGAGCTGTGTAGTGAGACCCTAAACCAAATACACTAAAAACAAAACAACAACAACAAAAAGAGAGAGAGAGAGAGAGAGAGAGATCCTATAGGGATTGGGATATTGGAATTAAAAAGAAAATCCAGTACGTAAACTTCAGAATTCTTTCTTTCTTTCTTTTTTTTTTAGCTATCTCCCTGGCCTGAACTATAACTATTTTATTATTTATTTTATTTTATTTTTTCAGAACCAGAGATTGAACTCAGGCCCTTGCACTTACCACACAAGTGCTTATTCTACTAAGCCATCGCTCCCCAGCCCCAACTTCAGAATTTTTATCCACTTACAGAGAAGAAAAAACCCTCTGTTGCATATTGTGTTTATCTAGAACACCCACTGGAGGGAAGTTTGGTTGTCACATCTGGATGAATACTGCTGTACTGAGATTCAGGGTGTTGAGGACTGTGGTCCCACTAACCATCCTACAACAGAGTCTATCATCACTCTAAGATTTTTGTGTGGTTCAAGATGTACATTTGTTAATAAATTGCAAGGTGTACTAAACTTGCATCATTCAGTATCTATATGTATGTGAACCTGTGTGCATTTGTCACACGTAGCACACTAGCGTTGGATGTATAACTCAACTCCTTCGAAACAGAGGCCAGTATTTGCTTAACAGTAGATTCTACCTGTGTCTCCTCTCTAGACCTTCACACCACACTCTCTTCCATGAATATTTTTGAGTGCTTTCAATCAGAATTAATCCAGTCCCTTGGCAGGATTCTTTTGCTTCTCCCTGAAGATGCCCCTCACCATCTCTACCTTAATATCATGGTTTCATTTACAAGCAAGTTTATCTTTCCCATAAACAGAAACTTCTTGACATCAAGCAACATACCTCCCCCAGCCATTAGGATTGACTGGCATGATCTGTAAACAGCCTCATTTATAATCCAAACACACTGTTTTAAACTAAAGACTGTATTTGTTCTACCTACAAAGAATTGTTTCTTAGTTCATAGGGTGAAGTGGATAGACTTGCAGGTAAGTGAATGTGGGTTTTTCTTTCCTTGGTCAGTGGCTGCCAAGAAGTCCAGAATGTCAGTTCATGTACTTAGCTGTACAGAAGCTCATCTAGATGCATGAGCTGTGCTCCAAAAATTAATTCAGAGATGTACTCTGCAAGTGTAACCTACAGCCTCTTGTAACAAAGACTTTTTCTCATGTATTTGCCATCTTGAACATTCTTAGTAAACCCAGCCAGCCCTGTGGCCCACTTTACATTGGAATTTGGCAGTGGCTTGATGGTGACAGTTATTCATTCAGAGGACTGAGGCCTGGGACAGAGGTAGCAGAAGGACATAGGAGGAAATAACTTACTGCACAACTTCAGGAGCCCATGGTGTAGCTTCCTGTGGAGAAAAGACAGAACTCTTTCATGTGTGTTTCTGTATAAGAATTTAGTCTGGTAATCACTTTAGATCATATGTTGTATGGATCTGAATGAAGATATTGCTTTTTTCCCCATCAATATCTTTCCTATAGCAGAAATAAATAGTGCCTACACACACAAAAAAAAAATAGTATGTCCATTATAGAATTCTATAAAAGTACGCATAGAGAGTATTTCTCAAAGGTAAAAGAGTTTCTGAATTTGGCAGTCTTTTAAAAACAGAGAAGAGTAGGAGGCGCCAACAGCTTGCTCTCCCCCACCCGTTCACTTGGTATATTAAATATCTCAGCTTACTCATGTAGATTTCCCAAATCAAGCTTCACCTGTTTCACACAGAGGTGGGTGGTTCTTCTATATCAGAATTTAATCATCCAAGACTTCTTTCCAAAGAAATGGAAAATGTCTCTTCAAAATAAATGTCAGATGATAATATTGTTATTTTGCAGTATGTTTGTAGCCATTAATGCTGACTTAAAAAGGTATTATTTCATTTATCATTGGGGCACTTGGAATGTAAGAAGAACCCCCATTAGATCCACTGTTCATTCTTTTGTTTGTTCACTCATTCACTCATTCATTTGAGGGTTTATCAACAGCTTTATCAGTGTGGTCATGAATACAAAGATGGACAAAAGCATGCAGTCTGCCTCATCTCTGGGGTGCAGCAGACATCAATGGTCAGAACATGTAGGTCCTATTTTACTTGTTTGAAAGTCCACATTTTCCACATTTTACCAGGATTCATGTTGCAATTTGATGAGCAATGGTTGTTTGCAGAACTTTTAAATTCTTAGTAACTCATAAAATAATTGTGAGCTCTACAATTAATAGCATCCAAGAATGAATGAACTATGAGCATTTATATAAATTCCTAAGTATATGTATGCATTTAAGTGATTGTGCTTTAAGGGTGATTTGAGTTCTTTATTAATTTAAGAGCACTCTATCTTACTACATTTTTCTTGCTTAAAGAAAAAATACTACTGTGTGAGTCTTTTCCTTTATTTTTACAGTTTAATAAATTTGCTAATCAGAGAAACTGCAAAAACTGCAAATAATACCCAGAATGCTGTTTTCAGAAGCAACCTACATTCTGATTCTTGTCATTGTCTTTGAAGCATAATGTACTACCTATAGCTACTTATTGTTCTTAAAATATGGAACTGAAGCAAATCATTTAGATTAGGAGGCACTGTGTCTACATGTATCCACTTTTAACATTAAAATGCTGTTTCCATTTCAGATTGATGCTGGTGACAAATGAAAATCCTGGAAAACAATGGCTAGGGCAAAAGGCTGATTTCCCCTTGGAAAAGTTCACTATAATCCTGAGCTTTGATTTTTATTATGTATGTATTTTTCTTACTAGATGCTAAATATCCGTCACATTTATATGAACAAAGATAAACTTTCTCTCAGCTTTTCTGATCTCTTCTTGCCCACACATATATTAGGCTTATTTTTTTGGCAACCGTACAGTTTTGCACTCAAATGTGTTCTGTTTCCTGAATACTCCATTTTCCCAGTTATAAGATATTTTCCCTAAGAACAGGGCATAGATAATTTCTGTCTTTTATGGTGTTAAAATAAGACATGTCTGTAATAGGAAATCTGGGAAATATATTAAAGTACAAAATGGAAAATAGCTATTACTTATTATCCCATTACTCAGATAATCACTGTTAGGCTTATTGCTGATTTCCTTTTCCTCCTGTGAGATAGAAATGTGTGCATTCTAATTAAGTAAGATCATAGTGCAAGGACTAGTACACCCACAGTCTTCTTTAGCTTTTACTTAATGTACTATTTCTGTTCCTTGCATCCACCCAGGACACACCATTCACTTGCTTGGCATGTTTCCTTAGGTCCTCTCAACTCACATTCTCTCAGATTTTTTATTCTGTGTTATGACTTTGACAATCTCTAGATGAACTGGCTGAATATTTTGTAGGGTGCTGTCACTTGGAATCTATTTGGTATTTCTTAACATTATCTTGGCATTATTGTTTTGGGGGGTTGGAAAGTCACAGGAGTAAAGCAGTATTTTCATTACATAGTGTCAAGAGTATATAGTCAACATGACCTGCCATTGTTGAAATTGACCTTGATCACCTGAATTAGGTAATGTTTATTGAGTTTCTCCAGTGGTGAGTGACTCTCTCCACCTGTTTTCCTTTCTGTTCGCTTGGCGTGTTTCCTTAGGTCCTCTCAACACATAGTTCACACTTAAGGAAGGGGACTTCAACTCTTTTCCAATAGCAGGATATCCACATTAATTATTTAGCATTTTGCAAAGGACTTTTGCCTCCTCTTCATCATTTATCCCTTTATTCAGCTGTTTATTTCTCATTATGGACTCCTGAACATTTGTTTTGTAACTTCATAGTCATTTGTGTGTTTTAATGAAATTGCTCTAGCTTTGGACTTTAACTTTTTATTTGGTTCCTGCATGCTTTGGACAGCCACACTGATGTAGAGTGGTTTTGTTTTTTGCTTTTGAACCACTTCTTTACTTCCTGGCACATAATGGTCCAGTTTCATTGTGTGCATTTCCTGCACCTGCCTGAAAATCAGCCATTTCTCTGAATCCTTTTATTGTAGAATGGGATTAGCAACCAAGAGCCGGGTGATGGATGAGCTCATGGCTACTGGGGTGCTGTTTCTCTAAACCTTCTCACCTGATAGAGCAGAGATCTGCATATATTGGCCAGTGTATATCTACAGAACTGTAATATTTCTATATGTAACCAATTGTATCTCTGTTAAGCCAAACGTAAGTCCATACTAATGAAGAAAATTTAAAAGATACAATGTTTTGTACTGTTGATTAATTTTTATTAGGTCCATGTGTTAATCAACCATTTAAAAAGAAATGTTATTTGAAAGGTCATATTAATAAGATAAATCATGTATATGACTTGATAGTCATAGATTATTAAATGTAAAAATAAATTCTATTGACAATGGACTATATATTCAGATTTTGATAATCAAACCGTTTTAAATATATTTGAACTAGGTGACTAAAATAAGAATGATCTTTGCACGAGTACCTCAACGTGACAAAACTAGAATTCATTATTTTCTTCCGATTTCATTCTTAAGTCTTCTCATTTTCTTGGATTCCCTATTTTGGGTTTCCCACCCATCCAGTGGCTCAACCCAAAAGCTTAGTAATCATGTGCTTATTTCTTTCATATCTCTAATGGCAAGTTCCTTTTTTGTTTTGATTTGTGGCCCTGGGTATTGAACATAGGGGTCCATGTATGAGAGGTCAGTGCTCTCCCAGAGCTACTGCCTTAGCTCTCAAGTCTGCTTCCAGAATGGTGCTCCAGGTCCTCTGCTGTTTCCCCTGGGACTGCCTGGAACTAGGCCAGGGGAACATCAAGACAACAGTCAGCTAGCAGGTCTCTTTGCCTTGCTTGCCCTCTTCACAAGTTCTCTCCCAAAGAGGTCAAAAAATGCTTTAGAAATGCCAAATCTGGTCAGGGTCATTCATAGTTTAAAATTTTTCAAAATGGCTCTCCCTTATCAATAGCCTTCCTCTTCTCTGGACTCACAGTGCTCTAGATGTGATGCCCTGTTTCTTTCTCTGCCAGGAATCCTCTGAACTCTGCCATTTCCATCCCTAGCTTCTGTCCTAGTTTAACTCTTCCTTTGGTCATGGCTTCCCTCATAGCCAAAGGCACAGTCAGGTATTCTTCCTCCACATGTCCTTAGCATCCTTACTATGTATTCATTTATCCCATTGAAGGAGACTTTTCTCAATCTAGTATTAGACCATAAACTCCCTGCAGGGTAGGACTTCAGAGTGTGGTGTGGTCAGACCTATCAGACATGTCATAACCTATCTGATAATGCTGGTGTGAGAATTCAATGCAATGCTTGGCTCATAGTAAGCACTTGATAAATGTTTGCTATTCTAATTAAGTTTTAGAGTCCCAGGGAGCTGTTTAACTTAGATCTTGGTATATTTTGAGCTTCCTTCCCAAAAAAGGTACACAAGTGTATGTGTATATGTTATTTGATTTTGCCAGGAATAGCTAATTTTATCTGTCAAAATTTTTCTTCCTAGCACACTGTTTTGAGTCATGGATTTTGGCTTTTAAGTAAGTGAAAGGTTGTTAATTGGGAGAATGGCCAGGAAAACTTATCCACAGCTTTTGAATCACATCTTGAACAAATCTGGCTCCACGGCACCAAGCTGCCTTCTGCTTCTAATCATTTTTCTTTCTAATTTAGTTTCTCCCACCCAAAGGGATTAAAATTTATTTAAATTGCAGTGTCCCTGGAAGATGTCACAAGATGTGAAGGCAATTATTTTCAAGTAGCTGGAACCCATATTTGCTGAATGTCACAGGCAACTCCCTCCTTAGCATGAGGCAGTGACAATGCTTCTCCAGCCTGCAGTCACCCAGCCCTGACTGAAGAACCTGACAAAAGTCTTCACTGAGCAGACCCTTCTCATCTCTATCTCAGAAATTCTTTAAAGAAAGACAATAGGTAGCATCTAATTTCTGAAAGCTTTTTGAAGAGCTTACAAGTAAGCAGCCTGGGCCATGAGAACTTTGAACCCATGTCATATTTCACCAGATTCTCTCAAGGAATTTTGCTTTTTTTCCCCCTTTTATTTCCTCACTTACCAATATCCTTTATTCCACCTTTTATTTGAATCTTGACAGAATAATCTCATTCTTCACTTCCCAGTTTCTGTCTTTTTGCCACATCTGTATGGCTCTCTACTCATAGGCATTTATCCCTGTTTTGAAATCCCTATTTAAAAAAGAAAAAGAGGCGGAGGAAGAACCTTGAAATGTTTTTTGTCAACCCTGTATCTTGTAAGCAACAACATGCTTACCAAAGAGGGAAACTCACATGTAAACAGTGTTCAGGAGTAGAGCTATTCACTCCTGTACTCATCTCATCCCACATGAGACCTCAGGCCATGAAGCCCTCCTCCTCCAGGAATTCCACTTGCATCTACTTTGGACTCAACAGTTTCCCTAGAGATCCTATGATGTCTGTAAATCCTCTGGAAAAATTATATTTCCTGCATGCACCTGTAATCTCAGCACTCAGGAGGCTGAGGCTGGAGCATCACTGTGGATTCAAAACCAGCCTAGGCTACAAAGTGAGTTTAAGGCCAGCCTGCACTAAATAGTGAGACACTATCTCAAAATAAAGGACAATATTTTTCTTTTTCTTGTCGTTCTCCTCTCCTCCTTCTCTTTTCTTTCTTTCTTTCTTCTTCTTCTTCTTCTTCTTCTTCTTCTTCTTCTTCTTCTTCTTCTTCTTCTTCTTCTTCTTCTTCTTCTTCTTCTTCTTCTTCTTCTTCTTCTTCTTCTTCTTTTTTTGACAGAACCAGGGATTGAACTCAGGCCCTTGCCCTTGCCAGGGATGTGCTTATTTCACTGAGCCATCTCCCCAGCCCCTCCTCTTCCCTTTTTGATACTGAGAATAGAATCCCGGGCTTCATGCATGCTAGGCAAGCTTCCTATTGCTGAGGTATGCCCCTGGTCCTTTTTCATTTTTCAGTGAGACATGATCTTGGTAAGATGCCCAGACTAGCCTTGTGATTCTTCTGTCTCTGCTTCCTGAGTAGTTGGGATTACAAGGGTGTACCAACATGCTTGGCAGAAATAAGCATTTTTGAAGTTCAAAGTTTATCTCTTTGACCTGGGTCAAGTATCCTACCTTGTCTCACAAGTATAGTGAAGAAATTTTGTTATATTATGATGATAATCAAACACAATGACAATTTTTCTGGGCCATGATCATATATATGCTCATGGTTTATTCCTTTTCACTTTTTCCTTTCCTTCCCTCACTAACTAATGGGGAACAATGCAGAGCAACTGATTCAGAGAACGAGCTCTGGGTTTCGTTTCCCTCTTAGCCACCTCCCTCAGGACTGCTGAAAACATGACCTCTCTATGCCTCATTTTCCTTGCCTGAAGATCAGGGATAACACCAGCTTTTATCTGCTGACATCATCTAATACAGGATCATATTTGTCTTAGTGCAGTAGTTACTCATAGTACTATCCAGAAAGGACCACTGTGGCAAACTGCTATTATTTTTTAGTTTCTAGACAACGTATGTGTGCTCCCTTGAATTTTGATGATCATTTGTGTCTTGTTTTCTTTCATCTTGTGTTTCTTCTGTTTTCTATGACCATGAATAGAGCTCCTTAATCCCTCCAGCTCCTATCTGTCTCCTTTCAGTGCATTTATATCAGCTCTCCACACAATTTCATCTTCTAGGAAAACCTCCCCCAGACCTGAGGAGTGTCTTCATTGCTGGCAGTCTTCCTTTCCCGGCATCCTGTGGGTTCCTTCTGCCTCTCCCTTTGTGCATTTCCATTTTCCTGGTTACCACCTTCCTGTTTCTTAGTTTACTCATACCTTAGGTGGAGCACATCCACCATTCACTAGCTTCCTGAGAAAAAAATGTATGGGAGGCAAAACTTCAGCAACATGAAAGTCTAACGAGTGTCTTGAAGCCTCACTCATACTTGATTTGTAATGGCTATGGAATGCTAGTGTAACAGGAATTAGTGAGACGGGGTGAGGATTCTGTTGGCAGTGAGGACAGCAGCTCCCAAATGGAGCTACAAAGCCCAGAATGGAGTCTGCTGAGTCACAGTGCTTCTGGGATCTTAACAACAAAATCTTCCACGATCTTAGATGATCTGGGAACTCCACAAGCATGACCAGACAGGCTGCTTGCTCCAGGGCACAAGGAGCCTGAACGTACAATGTGTGAACATTGCATAGATTGGATCCTACAATATATATATAGTCTCCTAGGGTAAGGGTTATATTACTTACACAACAGCCCCAGCTCCCTTCTAAAACTCTTAAAAAGACAAAGAGCTCTTGTGAGTATCCTAAGTCAGAATTCCTTCCCAGTTAGCAAAAGTTTTATTTCTTTGCCTTTATAACTTTTCCTTGATTGCTTTAATGTCTTTTACAGTGGATCCTTGACTTAAAAACTCAATTTGTTCTTGAGAGCTGGTTGTAACTCAGGTTGTCAGTTGAAGGCTCAGGCTCCTCTAGACAGCCTTCAAGGACTCTCTCCTGACATACAGCTACTTTCTCTTAGCTCATTGAGAAGAAAGGTTTGTACTACTGTTGTTTAAACATCATGTCTGCATCTTGTCCTCTGAATAACTACTAGAAAGACAACAATATGCAATGTATTAATTATTGTAACTGTCATACTAACCTGTTTTGAAACTGTTTCATTGCTTTTTTTTTCCTCAAAATGAAAAAAGAAAACAGACACTCTCCTATATACAGGCAGATTTTCGTGTCCTTAGAGAGATGCTGGTCCAGGATTTCTCAAAGAATTTTCTTGCCACACAGGAAAGGATGTCATAATGTTCCTTAGAGAACTCTTGAAGGGTTAAATCTATATGTGAGACCATCCAGAAGCACAAAGGCCAGCATTTGGGTCCTAACTCATTTGGTCATAAGTTAAGACTAAAATTCCAGCCATGCACAAGTTGTTCATACAGTACTTGGTCATAACTTAAGGGTCCACTGAACTTTCTTGCCTTTATATCTTGGGCCCCACTCCCACTGGCCAACCTTTCTTCCTCTCCCCCTCTTCACCACCATTTATTAGCAGTGCAGGACACAATTCAGCTTTTTGGTAACACTAGGATATGCTTTTTTCTCAGAATCTTGGAAATATTACTTTATTGTCTTCCATTCCCCAGAGAGTTATTTTTGAGAAAATGGAACTAATTCAGACCACTTAATGTTTGTGTGTTTTCTGGATACCTGTCAAAACTTTTTGAGCCCTGCTCACTGTCCGGTGCCTGTGCTATGGTTTAAAGTATTCCTTCTGACATTTGGCTATTGAAACTGAATGTGGGAATCTTCAGAAGTGGAGTCTTTAAAGAACTATGGATAACCACTAGGAAAACAACAATGTAAAAAGTATTATTTATTGAAACTGTACTATAAATCAGCTTTTACAAAAAAGATAGGTATACAGCTACATTCTCTTAATTCAATGAATAGAGGGATCTACTGTAATAGTGTTTGTAAATAGACTATCATGTCTGCACCTTGTACAACAAATAACCACTAAGAAAACAATATGCAACATATTAATTATTCAATCTGTTCAACTAATTTGATTTGAAACGGTCTCATTGCTATTTGTTTTTCAATAAAATTAAGGAGAAAAAAAAAGAACAACTAGGGGCAGAAAGGTCCTCCCTCATGGGTGTGAGTAGGTACCCTCTGCTACGGTTTCGTGGGGGTGGGGTGTCGAACCTTTGCCTTCTGCCACAGGAGGACACAAAATTTCTCCCCTCTGGAGCACACAGAAATCAAGGCCCCACCACAGGAGCAGAGAGCCGTCCTCACCAGACTCTGAATCTGCCCCTGCCTTGATCTTGGACCTCCTGGGCTCCAGAACAATGGGAATTAAGTTTTTTAAATTATTTTTTATACTTAAGTGTATACAAAATGATCACATACATCATGGGGAATTGGTACCTGTATGTAAGGTCTTAATTCTTTATTTTCCACCATTCCCCTCCCCTCCCTTCAACCTTTCTTCCTCGCCCCACCATTTACAAAAACGTTGTTTCCATATTTTCTTTTTATTTATTTAAATTTATTTTTTATTTTTTGGGTATTGGGAATTGAACTCAGGACCTTGCATTGTCAGGCAGGGGCTGTGCTGCTGAGCTATAAACCTAGCCCCTTTCTTGTTTCCTTTTTAATCCCATTTTCTTTCTTCCCTTCCTATTTGAATGTGTTCTTCTTATTTCCAATATCTGTCCTCCACTTTGCTCCTTCTTTGTCTCCTTCACACAAAAGAAACATGATACTTAAATCTGTCCGATTTATTTTACTTAATATTACATTTTACTTTTTTTTTTTTTTTTTGGCAGAACTGGGGATTACACTCAGGCCCTTGCACTTGCCAGGGGGGTGCTTATTCCATCCACTGAGCCATCTCCCTGGCCCTAACATTACATTCTAAATGTGCATCTATTTATGTAAAACTGCCTCCTCTATCTTTGGCACAGTAGTACTCCATTGTATATAAAAAGCACATTTTCATTACCCATTCATGTGTTAATGGGTATATGAGCTATTTCCAAGATTTTGTTATTATAAACTCTGCTGCCATAACCATGGCCATGCACATGTCACTATAGTGTGATGCTTTTAACTTTTGGGGAACCTGGCAAGCACAAGGGCCTGAGTTCAATCTCTGGTTCCACCAAAAAAAAAAAAAAAAATCCCAAAAACTTTTGGGGAAGATACCTAGAAAGGGAATAGCTGGGTCAAAGAGAACTTCTATTTTTAGGTATTGGAGGGTTCTACATATCAGTTTCTACAGTGGTTGTACTAATTTTCACTTTTCTACCAGCAGTGGAGAAGATTCCCTTTTCCTTACAGCCTTGCCAGCATTTGTTGTTCATTGAGGTGTTCAGGATAGCCTTCTTTCTGTAGTTAGATGGAATATCATTGTTGTTTTAATTTGCATTTCACAAATGACCAGTGATGCTGAATTTTTTTTTATTTGCTATTTGTATTTCACCTGAAAAGCAACTATTTAGTCCTTTTTTTTCTCTGTTTCATATGCTCATTTTGGTCTTTAAATTTGGGTGTTTGATTTTTTTTTTTTTTTAGTTTATTCTAGATATTAGTCTTTTGTCTGAGGAGTAGCTGGTAAAATTTTTGCCCATTCAGTGGTTTGTCCCTCCACTCTATTGGTTTCTTTTTCCTATGCATAACTTTTTAAAGATTATACAGTCTCAGCTATTTTGCTGTATCTGTGAAAATGGATTATATATTTTGGACAACAAGGTGGGTCTAGTAGTGCACACCTATAATCCTAGCTACTTAGAAGGCTGAGTCAGGAGGACTGCAAATATGAAGTCAACTTGGGAATTTAAGAAGTCCTGCTTCCAAATAATAAACAAGGGCTAAGCCAGGTGCAATAGTGCATGCCTGTAATCCCAGAACTTGGGAGGCTAAGCAGGAGGATTGCCGCAAATTCTAGGCCAGCCAGGACTATATAGCTAGTTCAGGGATAGCCTGAATTAACTTACGACCTTGTTTCAAAAAAGAAAACAAAACAAGGGCTAGATGGCTCAGTGGTAGAGCACTCTTGGGTTTCATTCCCTAGTGTATCAAAACCAAACAAAAGCCAAAAGGCTTTTTATTGTAGTTTTATTGCAGTTTAAAGAAACTAAGGTTGCCATCTGCTATCCTACTGCAACCATGCTTTCTTTAGGTGAAAGCCCCATACCTGGTGATCTCCAGTGTTGGGAGAGAAGTTGATCCATGGGGAAAAAGCATAGGCAGCAGACTCTGGTCATGGTGAGCTCTAGGACCTTTCTCCCTTCATCTACTGTCCAGTTAAATGAAAATTCCCCAAATCAAGAACCAAGATAAAACTATGGGTATAAGACTGCAAGAAAGTACTTTGGAAATATTTAGTATTTTCAAAATGCTAGAAGAAAAGGTTTTGAAAAGTTTTTGCCATAAAGGAATGATGTTTGAGGTAGATAATGTCTTAGTTAAAACATTACACAGTTTATACATGTATCAAAACATCCCATGGCATCAATTCCTATGTATAATTTGTGTTTGCATTAAAATTAATTTTTAAAAATCTTAAAATTAATTTTAAAAACAAAGACAAAAGTTTAAAAAAATTGATCATAAAAAGGTATTTAGCTTTAGATGAATTTATTGTGGTAGACAAGGAAACTGGCCATCCAAATACATCTGCATCCTATTCTTACAACCTGTGTGGCAAGTGGCCAAAGAGGATGACTGTAAGATATGGAGATTATCTCAGCTTGTCGGTGAAATCACAAGGATCCTTAGATATGGAAGAGAAAGGCAGAAGTATCAGGGTTATACTGCTGCGATGTTAGAAAAGACTTGAGCAGCCAGTATAAGCCTAGAAGATGGCAGGGCAAAGGGCCAATATATGTAGGAGTCTCTAGAAGATGGAAAAGGAAACCGATTCTCCTGCTTTGCCTCTGAAGGAGCTCAGCTGACAATCTGACTTCAGCCCAGTAATGCTGATTTTGGAGTTCTGACTCAACTGTGAGACAATAAATTTGTTATTTTGAACCACTATTTTCTGGTATTATCTAACCACTGATAGAAAAAGAATACATTCACTATAAAATTTTAAAAGCATGGCCCACATTAAACTGTGAGGTGGCTGTAAGAGAATTACCTTTGCTCTCCTATTTATTTCTTAGCTAGAAATAAATTTTAGGAGGAGGTAATGAAGTATAAGCTTGGGGCTCTGGACACACAGCTGCCTGCCTTTCAATATTTGAGTCACAGAGTAGAAAACAGAAGCCAAGTTTTAACCAGGAAGTATTCACGCTAAATTCCCTCAAGATCCTAGAGAAAAGATCAAAATCTCTAATGCTCCAGTAAATTATTCTGATTTCTCCTTTTATTCAGGGTAAATTCACATGTGATTTTGTTGTGGTAATTTCATATTAATTTTTAATGAAGGATTTCCCCAGATGGATCTTCTCTAGCCCCTCCCCTCAACTTTAGCTTTCCCCATCTTACCTTTAAAACTATTTACACACTCACATATATGCACAATGATATATGCACATATTGTGATCATTATTGCTAATCACTGGGAAAGGTAAAAATGGTTGCAGTTAAAGTTCAAGTGCTTAATGAAACACCCATCCATGGGTCATTCCACGCTACCAAATCTGCTAATGAGATTTGAAGGGAAGTACAACGAAGCCTGGAATAGGGACTTACTAGTACTGTAAGGAGGGTTGGCTGAAACTGTATCTAGTTCTGTCATAATCTTCAAACAATAGGCTGTACTCTGAGGATGTGAAATGGGAAGGATGATGTGAAAAGAATGAGACACTAGAACCGAGCTGCATCTGAGCCAAACCAACATTTATTGTACAGCTAAGCAAACAGGTGCTCATAGTTGTTAGGCAAAATCATACTAAACTGCCTACCAGTCCCACCACCAGACATTTTTATTAAATAAAACAAAGAGATTACCACTTTTTTTTCTCAGTGTTTGTGATAAACAGAATAAAAATTATTATCTTAAGTGCACAGTTCACTGGTGCTAGTTACATTTATATTGTGTCACCATCACCACCATCCAGCCCTAGAATGTTTCCACTTTTTTAAGACCTATTCAGAAATTCTGTCAGATTATGTTTTTAAAAGATGGGGACTGTTTTTACCACTGGACACTCGTTTTTGTCCAATGTTCAGAGTAGCTTACCATCAGAAACTGGTACAAGTTCTTTACATCTATTAACTCATTTAACCCTTTCAGCAAGTCCATGGAGTAGTCTTAATCACTTTAGAAATGAAGAAAGCTGGGGATGGTGGCATATAACTGGAATTCCAGCTACTTAGAAGGCTGAGACAGCAAGATATCAAGTTTGAGGTTACCCTGGGGAAGTTAGTGGGATTCCTGTCTTAAAATAAATAAAGGGCTGTGGATGTAGCTCAGTGGGAAGGTCTGGGGCTCAAGTTACAGCATTATAAAAATGAAAAGATCTAGGGATAAAAGTCAGAAGTCCCTGGGTTCAATTTCTAGTACAGAAATAGGAAAAGGAAGAGGTAGAGGAAGAAAGTGAGACTCAGAATGGGTAAGAGAGATGGGATTTGAACCCATGAAGTCTGTGCATGTAACCACTATGCCCTGCAACTTCCAGAGCAGTTTTTTTTTTTTTTCCATAGATTCTTATGAAAAAGTGATCAAGAAGGATAATGTAAGTGCACTGCCATGGGACAGTGGATCTCAGCCCTCTTTCCTGCTCATATCCCAGATCGTAACGTCAGCCTCATTGCCAACACTGGCTATCTAGGTCAGCGACTGTCCATGGTGCTAGGGGAGGATAGAGCTTGTGAATATGTGTATATAAAAATGCTTTTAAAAACTCTGGCCTCTCAGGCCCACAGGGGATATTTCTATGACTGGTTAGAGGGAAGCTGCAGACTTCTGTTGCGGAAAGATATTTATTGATGGAGCAAGGATTGGGTCACAAGACTAGGTATCAAAAATGAGCATGACCTCATGTTTATAAGTATTTGTTTTTACAGAAGAAATTTTACTGAAGTGATAATGGATTTTTTCCTGAAATCTCTAATTTCCTTTTGTTATATATTTGCTTGGAGAGAAAAAAAAAATCAAACTAAGAAAGAGAAAGAAAAAAGAAGGAAAAAGTAATTGTAGAGCCTCTTCAGGAAGTAGACCTCTGTGGAGGGTTATTCCAGAAAGCCTTTGGGTAAGAAGTGGTACTCCAGGAGGCTCTGTGCTTCAGATGAGCAGCCTTGGAAGAGCCAGACATTCTTCCCACCCGAGTGGCTCAGACTTCCGAAGGAGCTGCAGGTTTTGGGGAGAAACATGGCTTAACCAGGAAGACATGTGGCTTGGCTGGGCAAGGGGAAAAAGGCAGAATTTCAAGCACATTCTTTGCTCAAATCTAGACAGAGGGTTGATCACCAAGAATGCCACTCTGTAGGAAATCAAAGCTTTTCCTAATTCATTTGGTTTACACATCAAGCACTTCTGGGCCACCTCCTTGCAAGGGATGTAGTGAAATGTTCTTGTGTTTGTAGTGTTCCATCACACCAAGACAAGGAAGAGGCCATAGTCTGCTTTCCTTACAAATTATTCTGGTGTTAAATGCATAGCTTGTGAGGGGAAATACATGGGGCTGATAAGACAGTAAATGTATGAGAGCAGAAGTTATTTTTTTGATCAGGACTCTAATATAAGATGCAAGATACATACGCTGGGCTTTACTCTGGGTGAAAAGATCTGTTTAATGCACACCTAAGATGTTAGGAGAGACAACACAGTAAAGATACCGAGTGTGATTTATTTACTGAACAACAGAGGAGCAATTTTGGACAGGTGTGGTGCTCTGCCTTGATGGGGGCACAGCTTCCTTCTATCTTGTTCTGCTTCGCTATCTTCAATTTCATGGTCATGGCACACATCTGGTTCAGGCAGAGGAAAAAAAACAGAAGTTGCACTGTATAACATTCCTCCCTCCCTCTGTGTGCAATGACAGCAGCTGTATACAAGTCAGGTCATTTATGACACCAGAGAAATCAAATGGATGTTGCAAGATGAGAAGGGGTACCCTGCTGTAAGCACTCATCACAGGACATCTCAGCCTCTGTAATGTGGGCACTTGGTGTAAGATGACTGTTTTAGATGGCCCTAGCAACATGCCTATGGTGGCCTATGTCCACCTGTAGTATCCTACTTTTGACCTTCAGATCTCTAGGTACTGCTAAGTGTTCCCTGAGGGATCTTCACTTGAAAATCACTGATTCACTGTGTACAGGACCTGTGTTAGTCCCTGGGAAGGAGATGAAAACAAAGCATACCAGAGGTCATTTCAGACAGCATGTTAGAACTAAAGTAAAATCAGGTAAGAAGCCACAGAGGACTGCAGTGCATTTGTTTGTTACTGGGTACTGGGGAATTGAACCCAGGATTTCATGTTTGCCAGGCAGGTGCTGTGTCACTGAGCTAAGTCTCCAGCCCCTGGACTGCAATGCATTTGCTGTGTGTACAAAAGTCCTAACATGGGATAGTGCATTTGTTCTAAGAAGAGTAAGACTTCAGGGGTGATCAGTGGGGCTGCAGAGTAGGTGGGAGCTTGGTGAGATCCAGAGGGTTGGATCTTAAGAGCAATGGGGGAAATAATTGGAACTTTAAGTATTTGCTGTATTTTAGATCTGGAAGACCCCACACCCCACCCCACCCCACCCCACCCCACCAAGTCACCTGTGTTCAGAGATGTGGCCTATGGAAAGGCTCCAACTTCATCTGTGGATTAATCACTGATGAGATACTTTGATGGAATTATTGGTAGGTAATGGAGCTCAGGAAGTGGGCCCAGCTGAAGGAGAATGCTCGGCAGTATGACCTTGGTCCTCAAGTACCCAGCCCTGGCCCTTGCCTTTTCCTCTCGTTGCTTTCTGGCTGCCTGAGGAGTAGCTTCCTTGGCCACACCCTTCCTGCTGACCACAGGCCTAAAAGCAGTGGAACTGGCTGGTTGTGAACTGTAACGGTGAGCCCAAAGAAATCTCTTCCTCCTTTAGTTTTCTATTATTTGGTCACAGTAACAAAGAACTGATGACACATCATCTCTCGTCTTTAAACCATGCAGGTGCTGGACTTGTGTAAGAGGGGCTAAGAGAAGCAGCGGGGAGCCCAGGAGGCTGTCCTCAGCTCAGCAAGACAACAGTGGCTAGAGCGTGGCAGCAGGGCTGGGAATGAAGAAATGAAACTGCAGATTAACTAAGATTGAAGGAGATAGGTAGGGCACTCTTTAATTTATCCAAATGGCTAATAGTGAAGACTAAGTATGGTGCAAGAGTATTTTATACAACTTAAAATGTATTTAATTGAGTTGGTACAGGGTCTCACTATAAGGCTTGGACTTGTAGTAACTGTCCTGTTTTTAGCCTCCCCAGTGCTGAGATTACAGGCATGTGCTACCATGCCTGGACTCCGTGGCTGGCTCAACATGTTCAAGGGCGGGGTCGGCACAGCATGTAGTACCAGGAATTGAATGGCCGGTCCCTGCACTGGCCCAAGCAGGTGCTTTGTCTGCTGGGCTATCTCACTAGCCCTTACAACTTAAAATTTAGTCCAGACCTTTGCTGTATTTATCCTGTATTCACCTTCCTGTAGCAGCTGTAACAAATCACTACAAACTTAGCAGTTTGAACCATCATACTTATCCTCATTGTTCTGGAGGCCAGGAGTTCAAGTAACCATTTCACTGCAGGTATATGCTCTAGGGGACCATATCCCCCCTGTCTCTTCTAGCCTCCAGAGTTGCTGGCACTCTTTCACTAACGGTCACATTTGCCACTTTCTCTTGTGTGGAGAATTTCCCTTTACTCTTTTCCTAGGATACCTGTGACTGACTGCACTTAGGGTCTATTCCTGTACCCAGGATAATCTCTTCATTTTAAGATTCTTAATTTAATCATGTTAAGCTATAGAAAGAAGCATTTCTAGTATTCAGGGATTAAGAAATGGACATTCAGCCTCCAATAGTTTGCAAACTGTTTGAAATCACCTACAGCTAGCAAAGGAAGAGATGTTACATGCTTATTTAGAGCCGAAGGTTGAAAAACTTTCATTTAGAAAGAAAGGAATGTTAAAAAAAAACCAAAAAACAAAATTGCCCAATAAATGGAATTTCAAGATTTTTAGGGAAGATAGGCAAGGGGATGAAAAAATATAGGCTATCCCACTGGCAGAGTACCTGCGTAGCATGTGGGCTCAATCTTTAACTGCACAAATGGAACAAGACACAAATCTAATTAACAGTACTGGAGTCCAGCTGGAGAAGCAACAAGGATGATTCCTGCCAAATTCTAGAGTGGTTAAGTAGAACTTTCATATTCCTTCCTTGATAATAGAACCTGTGCAAATATTCAAGTAGGGAGAAAGTCTAACATACTTATTTTTTTTTTTTATTTTTTTTTCTAACATACTTATGACATACTTTTTCCTGCAGAAAATGCCAGCAATAACAGTCATAATTGAATCTATAACAAAGCCTAATATATAAAGAAACCATTACTGACAGTGTAAAAATAATTTACTGTGTAGTATAAGTCTATCCACAGGATACAGATTTTTCTCATTTAACATGACTTGCTATACACTACCATAAGAACTATCAAACCTAGCTTGTGAAACAGTATGATACAATGGAAAGTAGACTCTGAAGTCAGACTGCTTGTTCAAACCCTAGCTTTACATGGCAATATTTTAGGTTTAGAAAATCATGGATAGTTTGTTAATGAAGACTACAATAATATCTAGGAAACCAGTACACCTGAATTTTAGACTCAAACCCTGATCCTCGATCCAACTTTTCTCCAGTTTATTAGGGGAAAACTGCTCAAACTTTTGACATCTCCAGTTAAGAGTTCTGTAAAACTGTAAGAGTGTAAGTCTAAAATCCCCAATATTTAAAATTTTAACTAGTTTTTTCATGCTAAGAGAACCCAGACTTTCTCCTTACTACACAGTCTGAACATTGAGAATCACTGTTAGTTTCTATAGTAACCCAATTTCAACTTTATTTCAGTTTCTAAAATTATTTAGAAAGAAAATAAAAATAAAACAGACTTTCAAGACAGACCAATAGGAAAGTAACAACAATTGACATAATAGAAAATGAAGCCCTAGAAAATTCGAGTGCTTCTTTTAAAATTCAAATAGCTAAGTGATGAAGGCAGGATGAGATTCTGGTTCTGTAGCTCTAAAGCTGCAGTTTTTCCTTTTCTGTATGTTATTCTGGCCTAAGATTTGATTTGTGTGGAGTAGGCCAAGACCTCACTCACTCACTAGCCTTATTTTTTTACCCATCCTGCTCTCACTATGATATTTCTAAGTCTATGCTTTGAGCTGTCATTCGTTCAGTTCCCTGCTTCTCCAGCACCCCCTCCCTTTCTGGTTATTTCTGGTATTGTCAGCCCATATGGTCTCTTGTTAAATGTCTCCTCCATGTCTGTTTTCAGCAGTAACTCTTGACTTTTATCTGAAATAAAATTATGTATTTGCTCATTTCACCTCCTCCAATAAAAAGTTAACCATACATTAAGCTAGATTTAAAATTATGATAAACTCAGCTCAGCTCCACAGCCCCAGCTACTCAGGCACCAAAGCAGAAGGGCTGCAAGTCTGAAGCCAGCCTGAGCAGCTCTGCAAGATGCTGCTTTAAAATTAAAAAAAAAAAAAAAGGTGCTAGCTCAGTACGCTTTGGGTTTAATCTTGTCACAAATGAACAAATAAACAAAAATCCCAAAATAACATTCCCCAAACAGTGTTTAATAATGAGTAAAGAAAAAAAATTCTAGTTAATATATTTCATTTTCTTTTATAATTAGACCTTTATGAGACAAGGAAGTAGATTTTTATGTTTAAACACTGAAACAACCAGTCAAATTAATATTATGATCACTACCTCTAAACGAGTAGTGAATGGAAAATTAGTATTTAATATTCAGAATACAGAAACATCTCAGAGAAATTATGTGACACCAGTGTGCATAAGTTTGAGGTAATATTTGTATAACTCTCAAATCCAGAGAAAACATTGTTTTTTGGATACATTATATATTAACTTTTTAAGTCAAGAATTCTACAATGCAAAATAAGTTCAGTTCAATGCTATGATAGTTATGCAGAGATGTAAACCCTACTGCTAGAGGAAATCTGAAAAGGTAGAATACTTACTAATTATGTAGTACTAGCACAAATGTCAATAAAAAAGTCCAACAGTAACAAAAATATAATTATCAACATAGCCATCTTACTATAGCAAAGTATAATACCTGCAGTCTTAAAAAAACAAGGTTATTGTTTTCATTATTCTTTTTAAGTCTTTTCTATAAACACAGTGGCTAATTCTTATTATTTATCTGCATTTAATTTCTTTACAAACAAATTTGCTGCTACTTAACACTACTTTCAAATGCATTAGCATTATCATCTAATTATATTATGAAAAGGCATCAAGGTTTTCAAGGGTATTAATAGTTTCATGCAACTTTAAAAAATCAAATTTTAGAAGTAACTGGCTAGTTAATTTTTTCTTTCATTTGTAAACAGCCATCATATACCAATGTTATTATCAAATGTAAATATGACATTTAACATGCTTGCAGTTTTTAAAAGATCTGGAATACACACTTTATATCTGAAACATTATCAAATATTTTGACAGTATTATTACTATACACCCTATGTGTAGCAGTAGAAACTATTGGCCAGTTGTAGTATATTCTCCAAACTGAATTTTACATTTTCTTGTGGTTGCCATTGTAACAAATTTATTATCTTGACATGGTATGTCACACTTTTCTTTCCCAAAGCTCACAGGTCTTTCTTACTGCCTTTTTCAAAACGATTCTATAAGGAAAAAAAAAAAAAAAATCAGACAGTATAGCAGAGAAACAAATCTATAGATACAAGAACTTTTAAAAACCTTTTTCTTTTCCACACATAGTTGTTAACTGTAAGAACTATCAATTGTGAAAATTGACTAAAAGAGTCTCACTTTAAAAAAGTATAAAATTTGAGTTTCACTTGAAAAGATGTTTATAGGAGAAACACTTACACTGCCAATAAGTTCGTTTTTTCCACACCTTAACCTAGTTTGCTTCTGTATTATATGTTACTTGAGAAAAAATGCTTTAAATTCCCCTACTGAGACCAGAGCTGGAGGGGAGGGGGAAGGCATGTCATGTGCATGTGTCAATTCTGACAAGTAATGTAATCATCATGTACTGTGAACATGGACTAATACGAATATTTTTTTTTAAATTCCCCTACTATAAACCAATGAAGATTTTTATTTAGCAAAGAAAGAATAAAGGGAAGCAAACTAAACAAAACAAACCCTGTTAGGCTGGTTTAGTATTTTTTGTCTTTTTCAAATTAGAAATGGCTTCTAAAATTTTACTTTCCTGATCATGTTTATAAAGATGACCATAATACATCATTTTAATCTAGGGGAAAATGAAATGGAAAATAATCTTAGGAGATCTCTTGGCCTAACAAAGTAAATGTCAACATCAAGAAAGAAAACTCATAAAATGGAACTGCAAAGCATTAGTGTTTTTATTTTTATTTTTATTTTATTTTAGGGAAGGGTCTACAAGGGTGTTCAGGGTCTCACTAGTAGATCGGACTTAGTGATCTGCCTGTTTACAGCCTCCTAAGAGCTGGGATTATCTTTCGAAATACCTTCTCTCATCCTATCTTATTTGGTGACTTTATGTTCATGTTAAGTAAGCAAGTAAGATAGGATGAGAGAAGGTATTTTGATAGATAAAATTTCACTTTTATATGCTTATACATAGTAGGCCACTTTAGATGAAAATGGAAACTTGAATGGAAGTGTTTCTAAGGATCAGTTTCTATGTGAAGGGTGATTTTCCACAATCAAATTAAAAAACTGGAAGATGTATCTGTGCTGCCAATATCCCCTCATCAGTACTCTTCCTTTTTTAGAGGACAGCCAGGGCAAGTAAGGAAAGGCAAAAGCTACATGTTTTGCAGGGACTATTTTCTAATATTTACTTAGTGCCTATAAGAAGCTAGTTTTCTCACCTTTAAATTTTTTTTTCTTAATGTTTTAACAGTTCTTTATATCCTATTATTAAGGTTGATAATTGAAGCAAAATTCACAAGGAAAATAATATAGCTTTGTACTATGGATAGTTTACAACTACCTTTTGCTTTTTCTGAAGGTCAATGTTAAAATTCAAGAGATGTATAACAAAATGGTCTAAATAAATGATATCTAAATTTTGGATTCTTAGACTGGACAATGGGAATTGGGTAGGTGGATAGGAAAAAATGTAACCAATCAAGATATAGTCAATAATCCAATAGCTATACAGTCTGTTTCTTGATTAAAAGTATTTAAAGTGCTTTTCTGGACATGATCTTATGTTCATAATGTATTATAATTCTCAGTTAAGTAATGAAGTAGCTGAGGTATGTGAATGTCAAATGATTCAGCTGAGGATTTCAGGAGATGAGGTTTTGTAACCCTACAACCTAAGATATTTATTACAGGGAGTTGGTTTTTATAGATAAGAAGAGTGGAGACCCACCAGACAGGTGAAGAACCTCAGAGATCAGCAACTGTAGAAAAGTACCACCACTCTTGGGCTGGAGAGATAAGGGATACTACTGTTAAGGGGCCCAGGAGTTAGGGCTAGTAGGTAGATGCTGCTCTATGGGAATGGGTCCATAGAAAGAACAACTGGAATTATAAAGAAGATGGCACCAGCAGCAAGTGGAGGAGAAATCCTTTGACTTTCTCTTTCCTCTTGCTTTCAGTTTCCTGTTTGCACTTCCCTCGTCGGGCTAATTCTGCCCCAAAGTCAGAAATAAGCAAACCTGGGAAACTCCTCCTTGTAAGAGGGAATGAACAGCAAGACAATGGATCTAAGAACACACAGTCCTGTCTAGCACAGGCTAAAGAGCGTGGTTGATGCTCGAGGTTCTGGAGAAAGATATCCTGACTTTGCCAAGTTTAAACACTGCCATTTTCTAGTTCAATGACTGAGTAAATTATGTTAACATTTCTGGTTCTCTATGCCTGAGCCCACAACAAGGGATATTAACATCTCTTACTTTATTGAATTAGCATGGGAAGTAAACCTGACAGCATACATAACTCAATTAACCAGGAACTTTGTCCAGAGCATACACTCAGTAAATGTCACCTATTAGATATTTCAAGAGTGGATTACAAGTAGAAATTAGTTCAAGGCCTAAATGTGCTACCAAGTAACAGCCAACTTTGCACGGCACTTAGTATATCCGGGATGGGGTCCTTTTCCAAAGAAACAGGTATAACAACTATTTTTTTTTTTAAAGGAAGGAATTACTCATAAAAGCTTTCTATATCCTTTGCCAAGAACATGAAAGCTTCAAGCTAGAGGTGGCTTTCTGCAGGGTGGGGTGGGGAAATATGTTTATGGTGGGGTAGGGAAATCTTACTGTTACATATCCTTCAGGGATTATGAGAGTTACCTTTAGCTTTAACAATTATTAATTGTTAATACAATAGAGACAGCAAGCAGCAGACACTGGCCATAATAAATAGAGGGTATATTTCTGGTTTTCCTTTCCTCAAGGCTCTAAACATTTCTAACACTCTAGTATGGACACTCACCCTGGCTGAGAGTACACCCTGACCTCAGAAATAGAAAAGTACCAAGGGAGACACCCAGTATAAAGTGACTTCTTTGGTTCCCATGGTGGATCTTGCACATGGTCATGAAGTTAAACCACATATTTAAATGTTATAGTCTTTTGTCTTAAGATATCTAAAACACTGAAGCAGAAGGAATAATGTGATGGTGAACACTACTTTTTGGTCTCATTTTGTTAAGAATAGTGGTTAATAACTTAAAATTTCCTAGGAACCCAGTCTGATTTTCAGTGCTATCACTTCTGTTAAAATTTCACTCAAAGTGAATGTTGTAAGTTAGCATGTCAGCAATTCTTTATGACTATCTTGTATTTTCCTGTGCTGTCCTTACTTTCATCTTCTAGGTACTTGGATTCTTTAATCATTTAACAAAACTAGGATTAAGTACATCATCTGGATTTGTGAAGGGAAGTTATCCAAAAAATTTCCTCAAGTAATTAATATTTTTAAAAAAATCTAAGGGTTAGGGTTAGGGGTTAGGGTATTTAAAACAAACACAAACAAACAAACAAAAAATACAAAAAACAGAAAACAAACAAACAAAAAAAATCAGTAAAGTGCTAGTCACTCACCTGAAGTTCTGAGTGTTCTTTTAGGAGCCGATCATACTCTTTGGAAAGTCTCTCTGACTGCATCTTCATTGTCATCACATCATCCTGTGCTTTAAAAAGGGCTAGAAAATATGAGAATTTCATTGTGAAAAAATTTGAAACTCACATTAAAGTTCCAAGACTTAGAGAGCTCCTACTTGATACTGTTTTCTTTACACACAACTATTTTCTTGAATCATTTGAGAATAAGTTGTAGGCATAATGTCCCTTTCCTCGATACAATCGTAGTATAGCCACAGACTTAGGAAGTGCAACAGCAAATTTAATCTCATCTATTATCCACATTCTGGCTTTGGCAATTGTATCAATTATCTCCTTTTAAACATATTTTTACTCTATTAAAGGACACAGCCCTGGGTCACATACTGCATTTTGTTGCTCTGTTCTTTTTACTGTCTTTTAATGTGGGATAGTTCGTTCATCTTGTTCTACCACATTTCACCCCACTTTTTGTGACACTGACATTTTAAATTACACACACCACTTTTAAAACACCAAATTCTTCATTTTGGTATTGTCTGATATTCTTTATGAAATTCAGGTCACGCACCACACTTAACATAAGAGTATGACACACAGTTAGTTGGCTCGTGGGCCGCGTCTGCTCTGCGTTCCCTCTGTAGGTCCTGCTTTCTCTCTTTTTTTTTTGGTCCTGCTCTCTAAGGAGTCTGCTCTGCACACTCTGTTTCCCTGTGACCGCCACGGCAAAGATGGCCTCTGGAGTGCAAGTTGCTGATGAAGTATATGTTGCATTTTTTATGATATGAAAGTTCGGAAATGCTCCACACCAGAGGAAATAAAGAAAAGAAAGAAAGCTGCCATTTTTTGTCTCAGTGCAGACAAAAAGTTCATCATTGTTGAAGAAGGCAAAGAGATCTTAGTTGGAGATGTGGGTGTGGCCATCACTGATCCCTTCAAGCACTTTGTGGGGATGCTTCCTGAAAAGGATTGTCGCTATGTTTTATACGATGCAAGCTTTGAGACCAAGGAGTCCAGGAAAGAAGAGCTGATGTTGTTTTTGTGGGCTCCAGAAATGGCCCCTCTGAAGAGTAAGATGATCTATGCCAGCTCTAAGGACGCCATCAAAAAGAAGTTCCAAGGCATAAATCACGAATGTCAAGCAAATGGGTCGGAAGACCTCAGCCGGGCTTGCATTGCTGAAAAGCTAGGTGGGTCCTTGATTGTAGCCTTCGAAGGATGCCTCGTGTAGTATCATTCCAGTGCCACAGCTGAAAGCTTCTGTGTTTAATGTTACCCTCTTGCTCAATAAGTAAAGTAAATGCATTTATGCCAGGGTCTCACTAAGGGGAACTGTCTTGTCATCTTAGAGTAAATATTCTATAAGCCTGTGCAAATGCAGCCCTAAATAAACCTAGCATCCAAAGTGGCAAAAAAAAAAAAAAAAACAAAAAAAAAAGAGTATGACACAGGCGGTATCCATTGGGCCTTCTGAGGCCCAGAGGATCACATTTAGAAATCCTCTGCCTGTTTTCTATTTCAGAATTGCTATTTTCCCCTTATAACCAAAGCAGCAATACATTGGAAGAAATTTATACTATGCAAATATCCTGTTCCCTGTCAAAACATCTTCCCTCTATATAGCATCTATTGATAATTCTTCCCATGCCAATATCACCTATAGAAGAAAATTGTTCTTTCTTTTTTATTTTTAGGGAAGGGTGCATAAGGTGTTCAGGGTCTCACTACTAGATCGGACTCATACTGATCCTCCTGTTCTCAGCCTCCCAAAAGCTGGGGTTATAGGCATGTGCCATTACACCCAGTCTCACCAACAGTAGACATGGGTTTCTTTTTTCTTACAGACCCTGTAGCATTGTAATTGTTGATTTTTTTTTTTTTTTGGATAGTAATCATTCTTTCCAGGTTGAGATGGAATCTCAGTATTGTTTTAATTTGCATCTCTTGAATGATGAGTTTTTCTAATATATTTATTTGCTGTTTGCATTTCTTTATCTGAGAAGCATGCATTCATCTCATATACCCATTTTTGGATTGGGTCCTTAAATAAGGGAGGTCTGATTTATTTTAGTTCATGTTCTTGACAGGAATCCTCTGTCTGAGGAACAGCTGGCAAACATTTTTCTCACATTGTGGGTTCTCTGTTCACTCTGTTGGTGGTTTCTCCTGCTGTGCAAAAGCTTTTTGATAATATGAGATCTCAGTTGCTGATTATTTGTGATAGTTCCTGTGTGATCAGGGCTTTATTCATAAAGTCTTTGTCTATATCACTGTCTTCAAGAGTTTTACTTATTATATTTTTTGGCAGGTTTAATGTTTCTGTTTTAACATTTAGATCTCTCATCCATTTCATATTTAGTTTCTTGCACAGTGAAAGACACGTGCCCAAAGTCTTTCCAGCACCATTTATTAAAGAGGCTAGCTTTCTTGCAGTGAAGGTGTTTGATTCCTTTGTCAAAGAAAATGGGTGAGTGTGTCTGTATTTGTGTCTGCATCATCTAATCTGTTCCACTGATTCTCAGGTCTGGTTTTGTGCTAGTAAAATACTGATTTTATCACAGTAGCTCTGTAGTATTTATTTCAAGTCAGAGATTGTGATGCCTCCTGCCTTGCCTTTGTTGCCCAGAATTGCCTTTGCTATTCTAGGTCTCCTTCTGTTACAAATGAATTTTATGACTGTTTTTTCTCATTCTGTGATATATGCTACAGGAATTTTGATCAGAATTGCATTAAATTTGTATAACAGTTTTGGAAATATGGCCATTTTCACTATATTGGTTCTTCATACCCATGAGCAAGGGATATCTTTCCATTTTATGACATACTCTTTGGTCTCTTTTTTCAGAATATTGTAATTTTTTACTGTATAGATCTTTTACTTCCTTTGTTACATATTCCCAAGTATTTCATTTTTTGGATGCTACTGTCATGGGTATGGTTTCCCTAATCTTTGAGTTTACTGTTTGTGTACAGGAAGGTTATTGATTTTTGAGTGCTGACTTTATTTTTTTGTTTTTGTTTGTTCCTTTTTTTTTTTTTTTCCTGGTACTGGGGATCAAACTCATGACCTGGCACTTGCCAGGCAGGCACTTAACCCACTAAGCTAACTCCCTATCCCTGAGTGTTGACTTTGTATCCAGCTGCATTTGCTTATTAAGTTAAGAAGTTTTTTTTAAGTAGTTTTTGGGATAGTCTATGTAGTATATCCTATCACTTGTGAATGATGATAATTTAATTTCCTCTTTTCTATCATTACTTCTTTTACTTCTCTCTTAATTGTTACATTTCCAAGCTCTGTTGATTAAGAGTGGTGACAGTGGGCATCCTTGCCTTGTTTCTGATTTTAGAGTGAAAGCCTTAAGGTTTTATCTATTTAGTATAATGTTGGATGCTTCTTTGTCATAGATGGCTTTTATCAGATTGAGATAAAGAGCATGTATTTCCATTTTTATAGAGTTTTTATTATGAATGGCTGCTGGATTTTGACAAAAGCTTTTTTGCATCAATTAAGATGATCATAAGATTTTTGTCTTTAGCTTTGTTAGTATGGTACATTAATCTTACTGATTTACCTATGTTAAACTATCCCTGCATTCCTGAGATGAAACCCACTTAATCATGATATATAATCTTCTTTTTTTATTTCTCTTTTTTTAGTACCAAGAATCAAACTCAGGGCCTCACGCCTGTCAGGCAAGCGTGCTGCTGAACTGTATCTCTGGCCCATAATCTATATAATGTGTATAATACTCTTAACAATTTGTTGTATTCTTTGCCAGTATTTTGATGATTTTTCCATCTATGTTGATTAGGGATTTTTTTTTTTTTTTTTTTTGATTAGGGATATTGACCTGTAGTTTTATTTTTCAGTTTGGTTCTTCTCTAGTTTTGGTATAAGGGTAATCTTGCTTCCAAGAATGAATTTAGGAGTGTTGCTTCCCTTTCAATTTTATTAAAGAGTTTGAGAAGTAGTTGTATTAGTCTTCTCTAAATTTCTTGTAGAATTCAGCAGGGAATCTGTCAGGGACTAGGCTTTTCTTTGCTAGTAGGATTTTAATTACATCTTTATTTCATTGATTAATATTGCTTTATTCAGGAGTCTTGTATTTTCTTTATATCTTCTTGATTTAGCTTTAGTAAATCATATGCATCTAGAAATCTGTGCAGTTCTTCTAAATTTTCCATCTTAATAGATTTAGTCAGAACTTCAGGCTGGCTACTAGGTCTTCTGGTTATCTTATTTTTTTTTTAGTATTTCTTTACTTTCTGACATGAGATATTCCTAAACCTTCCCTGACCCTTCTGGGACTCAAGTTTATAGAAGTATCAGATAAATTCCATAGAAAGAAAAATTATTTTATCATTTTTGTTTAGGATGGACAATATTCCTGTTAGAACAATCACTTTATACACAAAGTTGAAAGCATGTGAGTATATGATTGACTCTTAAATGTCATACCCCAAGATAATGACAACACAACAGGTTGTATGTGGGTGGATCTTTGTCTACTAAAGTACTATAGTCATAATACAAACAGATTCATGACCCTAGATAGAAATAAAATGACAACACACTGTGGAGAAGATGCTAATAAGAAAAATTGTAGGATAGAAGTGGAATCCCATATGGGGTAAACAAAGTCATTATGCCTTAAAAATTTCCCTTAAGTAGTGCTTTTTATTGGCAACAAAGGCAAGGCAGCGAGGATTATGATCCTAGACTTCAAGTTAAACTACAAAGCTATTATGATAAAACAGCATAGGACTGCAAAAACCAATCTTGTGGATTAATGGAATAGAATAGAAGATATGGAAACAACTTCAAGCACAGTCAGGTATGTGATCATTAACAATGGGCTCAAATCTTTTGGATGGAGGAAACATACCCTCTTTAGCGAATGTTGCTAGGAAAATGGACTGTCTACATGTTCAAGATTGAATCTAGCCTCAAATCTCTCACCATGTATTAAATTAAAATCAAAATGGGGTCAAAGATCTAAACATTAGAATAGAAACAATCTACTGGGAGAGAAAACAGATAAAACACTTGAAGATATAGGTGTAACCAGAGTTTTTCAACAAAACTTTGGTTGTACAAGAAATAATAATAAGAATCAACAAGTGAAGGTCACATCAAATTAAAAACTTTCTGCACAGCAAAACACACCAAAAACGAAAACCCAACCAACCAACCAAACAAACCAACAACACCACCAAAAAAAAAAAAAAAAAAAAAAAAAAAAAAAAAAAAAAAAAAAAAAAAAAAAAAAAAAAAAAAAAAAAAAAAAAAAAAAAAAAAAAAAAAAAAAAAAAAAAAAAAAAAAAAAAAAAAAAAAAAAAAAAAAAAAAAAAAAAAAAAAAACACTAAGAGAGTAGAAGTAGAGACAACCTAAACAATGGGAAAATTTTTTTTCAGCTATACCTCGGACAAGGAACTGCAATATATAGAGAAGTAAAAAAAAAAGTTAGACCCGCCTCAGGAGCTGATCAAGTAAAAGACATCTGAAATGAATAGATACTTCTCAGATGCAAAAGTACAAATGGCTAATACATGTACAAAATGTTCACCATCATTGGCCATTTGATTTATTTTTTTAGCGGTACCAGGGATTAAACTCAGGCCCTTACACTTGCCAGGCAAGCACTTATTCTACTGAGCTATCTCACTGGCCCTCACTGGCCATTTATGAAATGAAAACTAAAGGAACACTGAGAATCCCTATCACTCCAGAAAGAGTGGTTATCATCAAGAAATCAACCAATAAGAAATGCTGGAGAGGCTATTGGGGATAAAAGAACATGTTTTCATTGTTGCTGGGAATGTAAACTGAAAAAAAACCCTACGGAAATCATGTTATGATTCCTCAAAAAAATTTAAAACTACAAATTCCATTTGAATGAGTTATACCCCTTGTTGGAATCTCCCTGAAAGAGTTAAAAGACATCATATTATACTGCTATGTGCATACCCATGTTTACAATAGCATAATTCATATCCACCAACAGATGAATGGATGAAGAAAAATGTATACACAATGGAGAATTGCTCTACCGTAAAGAAGGATAAATGCGTCACCTGTAGGAAAGGCATGCACCTTGTTACCATGATGTGAAGTGAGATGAGACACATAAGCTTAAATACTGTATGATTTCTCTTATAAAAAAAGTAATATATAAAGATAGTATAAAATAAAAGGAAAAAATAGTGCTTTGAAAAATTAGTTGTCCAGAATAGAGGAATCCTGAATTCTACATTTAATTCTGCATATATGGCCTTTCAAAGTTCTGCATTTATAAACCTGAGGGAAGAACACAAGATTTATAAACAAAAAAGTGAGTTCTGTTGGCACATGAAATGAAACTACAGGTCTCATTTATGAATACAACTGCCTTTCTTATTGAGAAACCATCATATGGGAATTTTGATATGTATGTAATATATAAGCCATTATCAACCAAAGTGCTTTTACCTATGAATACTTCCTAGACTGCTCTCAAGCCTTTCTGTGTTATGCCACATCTGTCTTGTCAATATGGTAGCTACCACCTATAAGGGGGCTGTCACTGTGGCATTGCAATGTGGCTAAGACAATGGAGGAATTGAATCGTACATTTTATTTTTGTTAAATTTCAGTTTGAGTAACCACATATAGCTAGCCATATTGATCAGCACAGCTTTCTAATATCCTCCATTTCCCCTCATATATCTGTTATTCTAAATTTGTTATTAAAGACTTATGCTGACAAATTTAATGCAGTGTCACTTGTAAAAGGTACAAGTTAGGCATGGAAGAGATTTTTAGGTGGAAGATTTCATCAGAACCAAAGAGACAATGTACAAAAGTTACATACTCATTTTCAATTTTGGTTCTACCATAAATGTATTTCCTCAAGGTCACTTGAAAATACAAAGCTCAGTTAATGTTATTGTCAATACAATAAATATTTACTGAAGTATTTAAAGAGCCTGTATTTCTGGCACATAAAGCAAGTATCACAAACTAATAATGCCTGATTAGCTTACAATGGCAGTTTTAAGAATGCTCGTGCTATTGGCTAAATGTCTGTCTTTCCCTAATACTCATGTGTTGAAACTCAATCACCAATGTGATTGTATGTGAAAGTAAGGCTCAGAGGATTATGTCACAATAGTGTAACCCTCATGCATGACATTAGTGCCCTAATAAAAGAGACCCCACAGAGCAGTCCTTCCACTTCCATCCTGTGAGGACAGGTAAGAAACCACTGTCTATGAAGAGAAAAAGGAGCACTTATCAGACAATGAACCTGCTGGTGCCCTGATCCTGACTTTTCAAGAACCCACCCCTTCCACTACAATAAAGAAATTTATGTTGTTCATTAGCTACTGTGTGCTCTTTATTATAACTGGCCTGACAAATTTAGACAGTCAGGTTTTTGCACTGAACAGGGATTGGTCTGAATGTTGAAGTGATTTATACTTAACTTGCTGATAAGAGTTAATTACTTAGAAATTTTAATCTATGCTAAGACATAAATTCATTAGGTTTTTTTTTTCCACTGTAAGAAACCAAGGAACCTTTGTTTCCTACAAGTAACTAGGGAGCCCTAAAAGAAACCAGGAACCAGTTTTTTTTTGTGATTATTACTGATATGAAGTTGTAACAGAACGACAGCAGGAAAATCCTGTTTCTCTGCCATTTATCAAGCCAAGAAATGAACTGCTTCTTCTTTTGTTTTGTATCTCAGTAGGTATCAATAAGTTTAATGATTACTACTACTCTGAATTCACTCAATTAGGGAAGACTGTTATTGTCTAAAAGCCTCTTGGACTATTTCCCAGTTCTTCATCTCTTACTTTACAAAGATTACAATACTGTGATTTGGAAGCCTTCCACCTCCTTCTGAAGCTATGTCTGTAACTAAGGGGTTATATAAACCTGTCATCTGACATGTGATTATGCTTGTTTTATTTTGAGCCATATTATTTTGAATGCAGTACATATAGGAGAAACATTATTGAATAAGGAAATTGAGGTGATATATCTAAGTTGCTATGCTATTAAATATTCTTATCTGCAAAGCTATCACTTGCCATTAGCTTTACACAAATGTTGAGACATTTCATGAGAATACTGACCAGATTTAATTAGAGGCTAGGTTATATCCTAGTCCCTAAAGACTTTCCTAAGGTAGTATTTTATTTACTAATTAAGAAATAACCATAATCAATGTTACAGTGATATATGATAAGGCAAACTGTATAAAATGACATATAAGCAGGTAAAAAAATATCTGTGGTCTTTTCAAATGCCAAACTTACATTTATGGAACTGTTTGCACAGTGGGAGGGGCTAATAAGATGAATGCATTGTGTAAACATATTTGTCACTGTGATTTCTATCAGAGATAAGAAACTACCAGGTAAGCCCTTCCAGGAAACAGGAGAGAAAAATCTTAGAGGCTTTGGCATGACAAAATTGGGCTGTTGTACAGTAGTTACAAAGATTGATCTAAAGGAGAACTTTTTATTTGGAAAATTTCTGTAAGTCTAGTGTTTTTTTTTTTTTTTCCGGTTTATTTGGTTCTGTGTTGGGGAACCTGAGAGTGTAATACACTGGAGCTATGTAGTATTTAATCTTCCTACATACTATCCCTCTGTCAGTGATCAATTATTGGACTTTAATCTACAGTAATGCTTCCAAGATACAAACTTCAGTAAGGATCATAAATTGTGGCTTTAATTAAATACATTTTTATATATGCCAATATTGTCAGGGTCCATATAGTTTTTATGTTTTATTCATCATTGCACTTATCCTACTCCATTTTATTTTATAATTTTTTATTTATTTGGCACAAGGTCTCATAGTGATTCTCCTGTCTCAGCCTTTCCAGTGCTGGGATTACAGGGGTGTGGCATCACGCCCAGTTTTGGGGCCAGCAGGGCATGGTACTGGGGATTGAACCTAGGCCCTTGCTCTTGCCAGACAGGTGCTTAGACCGCTGAGCTATCTCCCTGGTCCACCGACTCAATTTTAACTTCACATCCATATTTTGATAAACTCTGCTGATTCTATTTCCTTCAGAACTCTCCAATCCATTCTACTCCTTCCTCATGACTATTCTCATCACTTACTAGATTACTGAAATGGATTCCTCGCTGAGTTGCTTAGCTATTCTAATTCACTGTCCACAGTGCTCTGACAAAGTGATTACTCTTCGGGCTTACTCCCCCCCAACGATGCCTCCACAAACATGATAGATGAGGGAGGCCCTTCACAACCATTCCTAGGTTTGGTGCTCAACTCTGTTCATTGCTTCTATCTTAATTTATGCTTCAGCTGCAATAAGCCCCTTGCACTAAATTCAAAACAGCATACTATCTGTTTTTTTGTTGTTGTTGTTGGTACTGGGAATTTAAGTAGGACCTTGTGTTTGTCAGGTAGGCCTGTGCTGCTGAGCTATATGCCCAGCCCCATGCTCTGTTATATACTGCTCCTTTTGTTAAAGCATTGGCCCACCCCCAGTTAATTGTCTCACTACTCACTCTGTCCCATTTCACTTAGCTCATTAACAGCATCCTTCAAAGTACATCTTAAGGAACTTTCCTTGTTCTCCAGTGTTGGCTCCTGGCACCTCAAGCCAACCTTTCTCCCAGCTCTTACACTGAAGGTTAACTATGTCCTCATCTACATTGGGAACTATTTCAAGAAAAAGAGCTGTGTCATTTCTCTCTTCACATGGTGGGTACCTAAAACACATTCCTTGAAGGAAAGAAAGAATAGGTAAGTGAAAATGTAAGCTTTAAGTATCTGAAAAATTTACTTTTGTGAGGCCAGTTCCTCTCCTAACAATGAGAAATGTCAGATGAACAATATGAGGTGCTACTTTAGTCACCTGATGAGAATCTTTGTTGAAATAAGATAAAAACCAAGTGTATTTTCAATCAAAACAATAAAATATTCAGGATAGCTGAGAACTACAGAGCAAACAGACCTTTCCTGAAATACTGAAAATATATACTCATGTTATAAATATGCTACTTCAGAATTAAAAACAAGATATAGAGAAATAGTATCTTAGAATTCAGTTAAGTCAAAACATTGAATTTAAGACTAGGGTGGAAAATATACTGATAAGTCTTAGAGTACCTTGTAAATACCAAAAATGTAGGGAAGTGTGCCCCTGTTAAGTGAGTCAATAAATAAAATTTAAAAATACCCAAAATAGTGAGGAATGTGTCAAAGGCACACAAGTACCAGCCAAAAGAACTCCTAGTGGCCAAGATAGGGCAATGTGAGAGCCGAAGTAAAGTGGCATGAAATTCTAAATTAATACTCATGAGTTCAAATCACTATAATTGAATAAATGGTAAACAGACACATTTATACAGAATAACTCCAAATAATTTATGTGGATATTTTGGTTTCAGAAAGGTAGGGTACAACTCCCTATTTGAAGTGTAGGCTGTTAACAGTGACTTCCTTCCAGAGATTACAGGTTGGAGAGGGAAAATAACTTTAAAGTATTTTAGAGAAAAACATTTCAGTCAAGTGCTCGAGGTCAACATAAATAGGAGCAAATCATGACCTGATGTGGTGGCAACAGGACTGTTGTGAGTTGAAGGCTTGAGCTATATAGTTCAGACCATGTTTCAAAACAAATAAACATATAAAAAATCATGCGGAGATTATGTACTCTTGAAATAATGTGGTAGAAAATAGCACTTTACCTTGTGATGTTCTATATTGCCCAGGAAAATCATGAGAAAAATATAAGATAAATTCCAGTACAAGGTACAAAACCCATGATCAGTGCTTTCAAAACTGTCAAGGCCTGGAAAAAAAATCTGAGAAACTATTAAAGCCAATGGAGCCCAAGGGGAACATGCTTACTAAATGTAATGTGGTATTCTCAGTGGGATCCTGGAACAGAAAACAAAGGGTGATAGTTCAGGAAATCTAAATAAATCATGGACTTCAGTCAATAATAGCCTACAGATATTGGGTATTAACTGTGTAAGTATATAAATGCAAGGACCTGGACTTGACCCCCAGTACTGCATGTCATGATGGCCCTAGAAACTCAGGTGTGCCATGCTGGTCACCAAAACTGGGTGTGGTAATGCATGCCTATATTCCCAGTTCTGGGGAGGCTGAAACAGGATGATCACTGTAAGTCTGAACTGTGTAGTGAGGCTCTGTACCAAAGAAATAAAAGATTTAAAAGAAAATGTTTTGACACAAAAAGTATTTTTGAAAACCTACAATGAGAGACAAAATAAAATACTATATACATAAGATTGGATACAACAAAATTGACTACATTATAAGTAGTTTGTTTCAATGAATGAAAACTTCAAAAAATAAAAAATTTCATTTCAAATTTTCTGATGTTTTAAAATTATGCATTATACAATGCAATAAAAAATAAAATACTTAAGAATCAACCCTACAAAGGAAGTAAAATATCTTTACATTGAAAACTACAGTACTCTGGAAAAAAAGGTTAAAGAGGATATCAGAAAGTCTTTGTTCTTGGGTAGGAAGAACCAACATAGTAAAAATGGCCATACTCCCCAGATTTTATACAGATTAATGTGATCCCAATCAAAATATCAATAAGATAACTCACAGAACTAGAGAAAACATTCCTAATGCTTATTTGGAATCAGAAGAGACCTGGAGTAGCAAAACAATTCTGGGCAACAAAGGCAAGGCAAGGAACATCACAATTCTTGACTTGAAATTATACTAAAAAGCTACTGTGATAAAAACAGCATGGTACTGGCAAAAAGCAGACCTGAGGAAGATTAGAAGATGAAGATACAACTCCAAACACTCAGCCACTTAATCTTGTACAAACGGGTTAAATACCTGTCACTGGAAGAAAGGCTAAATAGTGCTGGAAAAACTGGCTTTCTACACACTGAAGACTAAAACTAGACCCACATCTCTCATAATGCACTAAATTAAAATAAAATGAATTAAAAATCTAAATATTAAAATAGCAACCCTGAATCTACTGGAAAAGAGAATATGTGGAATTCTTGAAGACACAGAAGTAGGCAAGACTTTAGAACCAATACTCCAACTGCATAGGAAATATTACAAAACATCAGTAACTGGGATCTCATCTTTTTAAAAAGCTTCTTCACAGTAAAGTAAATCATCAACAGAGTAAAAAGACAACCCATAAATTGGGAAAAAGTTTTGTCAGCTACTGCTTAGAGAAGAAGCTATCTAGAATATATATAGAAGTAAAAAAAAAAAAAATTAGCCCCTCCCCCAATTTAAAGATCTGATGAAAAACAGGCACCTGAGATAAATACATCTCAGATGGAGAATATTAATAAATATATTTAAAAAAATCAACATCACTAGCTATTTGAGATATGCAAATTTAAAACAACACTGAGATTCCACCTCACTCCAGAAAAAATGGCTACTATCAAGAAATCAATCAATAACTGCTGGTGAGGCTGTGGAGACCAAAGAACCTTTCTTCAATGTTAGTGAGATTGTAGACTGGTACAACAGAAATCAGTGTGAAGATTCCTCAAAAAACTAGGACTTGAGGTTCCATATGACCCAGCTATTCCTGTTCTTGGTATCTTCCCAAAAGAATTAAAAACATCATACCATAGCGATATATGCACATCTGTGTTCACAGCACAGTTTGTAATAGTCCAAATGCCCATCAACTGATGAATGGATAGAGAAGATATGGTATTCATACAATGGAGTACTAGTCTTCCATAAAGGATAAACTTGAGACACTGCTAGATAAATGGATGCACATCTTGAGACCATACTTGTAAGTGAAATAAATCAGACACATATGTATAAATATCACTTTGTTTTTCTAGTGTGATAAACCCAAAGCATAAATAAGAATCAAGTAATAGATACTGTGAAATTGGAAGAAAAATTTTAAGTGGGAAGGAGCAAAACAGAAGTTGGAGGGAGAAAGGAAGGAAAAGAAAAGAAAAAAAAAAGGAAAAGGTAAGATAGAAATGTTTTTGTAAATATGGGGATGAGGGATAGAAGAAATGAAAAAAGAAACAAGATGTATCATATACAGGAACAAATTCTACCTGATGAATATGATTATCCTGTGTTAATGTCCTGTACCAATACATTTAATTAATGAAAAATTGTGTTGAGAGTATTACAGTATTAAAATACAAAACAAGAATTAAAGTGTTACTATTAAGAAAAAACAGTAAGTATAAAGTGGGAAGCAGACACAAGAAAATTTTAAAATATCAAGGTGCACAGAACAACTTCTATGTATAAATCTTATATGAAAAGGTTTAAATTAAGAGAAGCATTGAGAGATCATATGATTATAAACATCTTTAAATCCAAGTTTGCAAAAATAGAAGGGCTGAGAAACTAAGGCTGCAATGGCAATGCCAAATATTTACAGTTTTCATCAAATATGAAGAAGGTATTTTTGTCCTGGACTCTTAACTCAATATGCACAAGGACATACCAAAGGCTCCTAGTTATGAAGCCCATAAAAGATGAAGCTGTTAACAATAACAACTGTGAAAACTATTCACTAACAATTGAGGGAATTCTATTGTGTCTAGTACTTTTCCAGATTCTTAGGATGCAATGAAAGGATAGCTACAGTCTTTGCTCTCATTTTCTGGTGCATTAAAAAGACATGAGGCCAATCAACTAACAATGTCGGTTATGTCATGTAGAAAGCTCAAACAGTGACAGGATAGTGACTTGATTCTACACTCTCACAGGACTCTTTAGTCAGGAAGTTTCTTAAATTTCAGAGGTGAAATTTAAGTGAGTGTCACTTTGATCTGCTTCGAGTACCCAGAAATGATGATCTTCCAGAAGGAAGGAGCAGACCTAGTGTCTAGGTCTTAGTTTTTAAGTGTTATTCCCCACCTAAAGTAACCAAGGCTCACTGGAGAAAAGATTTACTCAGGAACTGAGAGGAAAAAAAGTGCAAGCAGGCTGGAACACCTGGGTATAGTAGGAAGTGTTTATCAGATAATGGAGGCTTGCCAATCTGAGTTAGCTTGAACAATGAAATGATCATAATAAATTGTAACCACTAAGTACAGTAAACAGGCAGCTGGGTGAATAATAGGTAAAGCTCCTTACAATAAAATGGCATCTGACAAATACAGGAAGACAAAGCAGAAATTAGAAAATCATTATTTAGAAAATACGTAAGCAGTAAGAGAATAATATATAGAAAAAAGATAAGGCAAATGTAAAGTGTTATTTGGGGAACACTTTCACAAGTAGAGGGGAAATCACTTTCCATTATTCTTGCATCTTTTTTGTAAGTTTGTGATAAAAAATTAAGAGGAATAGAAGAAATTTTGCTATGACATGCAGCAGAGAAATGCAGCAATAACTGGAAGAAAATATGGGATATGTAGTTTTTTATATACAGAAAAGGACATTTTAATATGATAGAAAGTGAAGTGATAATTCAGTGGAGCTAGGATCCAAAACACTAAAGGAAAGGATAAAACTTCATTCTGTGTAACCCAAACATAGGCAGAAGGTTCTAGTCTAATAAGGGGGACAGGGAAGGACCACAGTTTTGGTTGTGAGAATATAAAAAAAAAAATTCTGATTAATTCTTTGTGTTCAGTGAACTTTGAAGTTGATGTGAGATCTAAGATACTTTTTTTAAAATGAAAAAGTGAAGATTTCAGGATGTGTCAAACACAGTGGAGAGTGCACAATGTAATGACCATTTATTTAAGCAGCTGGGTCTTTCTAAGGGCTAGGAAGGAAGGAAAAGGGAGATGATACACAGAATACAGTTTATTAAAAACAACTATGATGGATAATGGAATCTACTTGGGTAAGGATGAAGAGAAGACACTGAAATCAGGGGTTGCAGGGAGATTTATTAATATTAACTATGGCTCATTAGGAACATTATATGAATTCTGGGGGAACACAAACGTCTTACATGTGGCCTTTATCTTGAAGGCACTTACAATCTACTAAGGAAGACAAAAAAGATAACCATACAGGAATAAGAGGGCACAGAAGGAAGACACAACCAGCTTACAAGGGGAGGGATTCAGACTTCCATCTGAGGGAGGCAACATTGCAGCTAAAGGATGAGTATAAGCTAGGTATGGTCGAGCTCAGAAAAGTCAAGGAGGAACCAGGGATTGAACTCAGGCCCTTGCACTTGCCAGGGAAGCGCTTATTCCACTGAGCCATCTCCCCCCACCCCATAACTTGTACTTTGTTTCTTTTTTTTTTTTTTTTTTTGGTGGAACCAGGAATTGAACTCAGGCCCTTGCACTTGCCAGGCAAGCGCTTATTCCACTGAGCCATCTCCCCAGCAGTATGCGATTCTATATAGCCCATGCCCTAAAAAAATGTATTCCAAAAAATAGGGGAAAGGACCTATATTTGTGGAAGTAAGGTATATTCTGTCCCTCTGCTGTATTCTCTTTAAGCTAGTTCTGCAGTTACATCTTACATAAAATCCTTTTGCATGTTTTGTAAATAGGTTCTGTTTTTTTTTTTTTTTAATTGGTTTTTAACTTCATCAGTCTACACAACTGCTTCTCTGAAAGGGAAGGAGAATGTATCAGGAATGATTCGGAAAGGTATCTGCAAAAGAAAATAAGTGTTTTGTGCTGTTTGCCACTAGTAAGCAGTTTTGTTCATAGACATTTATGCAATGCCTTTTGACATTAGCATTTGACGATATGGTCTGGTACCAGATTTAAGAAAATCAAAACGCCTAATATTTCATGATCACCTGTATAAATTAAATTGATTCTTAACAATTCAGAAGTAGTATGTGTGTGTGTGTTGTTTTCATTTTAGTTTTACAGATAGTTTTCTATAAAATACATTTTTACTAAGTCCCTGTGTGAGCAACTTAAAAAAAAAGACAAAGGTACAAATGTAGTGTATTTAATAAACTGTCAACCAAAAAAAAAGAAAAAAAAAAAAAAAAGAAAAGTCAAGGAGGAAGGACATTCCAGGCAGCTCTGACCTATAGGTGAAAGATAATGAAATATTACTGTTACAAGCTAGGATATTGAATGAAGTATGAGTGTAAACTTTAAGTTGGACAAGGCTGGAGATGAACCTTAGGGCCAGATCACAAAAGATCACATTTTCCATCTTAAAGAGCTATGAAGAAAGTGCCAATACAGAATTTTAAATCGTGGAGGACTACTTAAAACAACAATGCAGGGTTGCATTGTTAAAAAAAACTGGTCTAGAAGTGGCACAAAGAAGTCAAATTAATGGTGGAGAAATTAAACTGGGACACACTTTAGCTGACTGCTAGCCTGGCAAGAGGAGTCATACATTTTTGGAAACAAAACTGTAAAAATAATTTGCTATAGAAAAAACATAAATGAATAATGTCAAATATAGCAAAGAACAAAGGATTTTTCCCCTTTATTTTTGTGCATTTACCAATCACCCAACCTTCTGGAGCTGGGCAAGTAGATGAGACCTATAAGTAAAATGCTATTGGGTTTTCCGAAAGGCAAGGTCTTACACATGCTAATGTGTATGTAGCTCCCCCGGTTAGGGAACTGATAAGCATGCTTTCTAATTAAAGTAAGTGTCACTGTCTGTACTACTGATGAAAGGAACATCAATAAATACATAAAAAATTCATAAATGCTAAATTGCTAAGTAATGTATGCAAGAAAATCATTCTAGTCTCCAAGTGCATCCATTTTCCTATGAAAGACTCAAATTTATCCTTTATCCCTTTGGAAAAGTACTACTGCACTATGTATAAATATTACATTTTCTGTATCTATCTAGAGACCATAATGCTGTGAAATAAATCAGACATGCAAACTTAAAGATCAGTTTCCCTTATATGAAAATCCTAAAGTATAAATAATTTAAAGAGCAAAATAAAACATAGATAATATGAATCTGGGACAGAGATCTTTTGTAAATGAAGAAAGGATCTAAAGATGGAGGGAGAAGGAAGAGAGAGGAAAGGAAGGGGAAGTAAAAAGATGTGTTCCGAACATGTACCAGCTCCTATAATGAACATAATCACTATGTACTAATAAAAAAATACATATTAATAAAAAACATTTTCGCTTTGCTACTAACCAAATAATTATAAATTATTACTATGCTGATGTAAGCTTAAAAATTAGGATGCACTTTATAGGTAAAGCATTGTGTGAGTACAGATAAGCAAACAATTTTATGTGTATACAAGAAATATTGGAAATCTAGCCAGGGAAACAGCTCAGTGGTGTAAGTACCTGCCTGGCAAGCACAGGTTCTTTAGATTTATTCCTGGTACCAAAAACAGAAAAATAAAAAAAAATAAGTATGTGAAATCTAGAATTACTAATTGTCTTAGTTAGTTTTCTCATTGCTGGGACATAATATCTAAGACTAATCTTTTCAGTATAACCTTATTTATATTGGCAAGATGCTTGTCTTTATTTGAAGACCCTAAATAGAGTCAGCAAACAATTCTGTAAAGGGCCAATTAGTAAATTATTCTTAGTTTTTCCAATTACTAAACTCTGCAGCCACTGAAATATGTAAATGAATGGGTATGGCTTTGTTTCAAACATTCTGACAAAAATAAGGGGGTAGGATGGATATTGCCCATGAGCAATAAGCTGCTAACCTGTCCTAACCACTTGTAAAATGTTTTGGTTTATCCTAGATTATACTTACTCAAAAGAGCTGTAAAGCATGTCAGAATGAGAGAATGGTCCAAATTATACAGAGGCAGCTCAGGCTGCTTAATTGGATCTGGGAGGTGTGACCAGTGCCAAGGATGATAAGCACCAAATGGTTCTGGCTGGCAAGGCTAGGGATCACCAGGGGTGAATGCTGACAACTTTGTCCTTGCATGACTAATCCCAAATAAATGACCAATAATGGACAAAATTCAAGGCAGTTGAGTACCAAGATTGACTGTGGCAGAAAACATTAAACCTCATAAGACATTCTCCTTATCTCTATCTGTGTTTGTCGCAAAAGAATAAGTGCTAGATGGGTAGGAGATGTCACAGTGTGATTTAGTTCTGCCACCTTCAGGGTGCAGTTTCCAGCTGACTGTTTGCTGTTCATTTCTAAGCGGCCATGCTGAGAACTACAGAGAGGACAGTTTGCAGAAGTCTGTGATGCTGCTGGATGTCGATATGGAAATGTCCCATTAGGCTACAACTGAAGCAAACTCAGTGGGCTTATGCTATGCTTCCAAGGCTCTCCCTGATCAGAAGAGAGCTATTATACTTTGGCTTTATAAAGCAACTTGTGATTAATCAGCAAATAAACAATCTAAAAACCTAAAACTTCTTGTTTCACTACTATTGATCAGGCTCTGACAAACCTTATCTCTTTCAATTTAGAGTACTGATAAAACATTTTACCGCAAGTTTCAGTACCTTCTCATTAGGCTGTAGAAAAAAAGGCACTATCATATGGTTCTGAAGATGTATCATAAGCTGGGCGTGGTGGCGCATGCCTGTAATCCCAGCACTTGGGAGGCTGAGGCAGGAGGATAGTTGTGAGTTCAAGACCAGCCTGAGCTACAAAGTGAGCTTAAGGCCAGCCTGAACTGCATAGTGAGACCCTGTCTCAAAAAGACAAAAACAAAAAAACAAAAAAACAAAAAACAAAAACAAACAAAAAAATGTATCACAGAAATATTAAGTTCAAACTTGGGAAAAATTGTTTAAATTAGTTATGATAATTCTTTTTTCACAGGTTATAAGTTCAACTAAACTTTTTATTTTAATAATTTTCTACTTAGCCTGGAAAATTTTATGACAAATAATAAATAATGGTGTTTTCTCCACCATCTTCTGGTCAAGATGCCTGCTTCAATGCCCTCCCCCCATCCACCTGCCTGCATTTCCTAGAAGTCTTCTCAGACCCCCAGCTCAAAGGACTGTGAACGCTAGTGACTTAGAGAAAAATCAGGCCTCACTGGCAAAACTGAGCAAAGACTGGACAACTACTTCTGAAGAACTCAGGAAACTTGTGTCAAGAAAGGTGGACTCATAAATATTTCAAAAGAATATGGCTGCACAGGGTATCAGAATCTGATCAATGAAACAGTTTAGTGAATTCCTTGGAACCAATAATAAACTTACAGAAATCTGCTTTTTGGACTTCACAAGAGAAATAAAACCTGATGAGAACACCTGCTCCAAACACTGCTTACAAAAAGGAGTATAAGATTTAGTGGAGTGAATCTCTAGCAGCCATGGTGTGCCTTCTTGGCTGGCTAAGACAGATAAGTCTGTGTAGATGGACCTTGGGTAGAGGCTGCCCCAGTTGTTGCCCTGGGAAGAAAGTCCCATTTGGTGGAATTCCTGGAAGTGGTGGGCACTGTATTAAACCATCTGTCATGACTATATGGCAAATGGAAACTTTTGCTGCTCACCAGGAATAATCACAATAGAAGGTCTTACTGTCAGATGCAACATTTGTTGAGGCCTTAAGATTCAGCAGTTTGGTCACTATTAGAAAAATAAGGCCACTGTTTTCTTCAATTTTGACTTAGTTTTAAAGCAAAATATGTGCTCAATCATGTAACAAAAAATTTATAAATACATGGCAATATCACTAGGGAAAAAAATAACAGTAACATTGAATCAGTTACTAGTTAACAGACCACACACAGATGTATATGCGGTGCACAGTGCACCTGAATACAGGGACTTCCTGAGTACACTCAGCTAGCAAGTGAAAGCTGGCTACAACCAACTCTGGATGACTATAAATTTCTAATATATAAACATATAAATAACCAACAAAAGAACTGTCTCATACAGAAATTTAAGCATATGACATTTTATTCTCTTATCTAAATCTGTCTAGAGTTATTTGCCAAAGGATTGTTTCTCATTATACATTTTCTTACTGAAACCTTGCTGCTTCCTTTATACTTACGTGAGACTACAGCTGCACTTTTGTACACCATTCTTTTTTTTTTTCCATTTATTTTTATTTTATTAAAATACAAATGTCAGTTCAAGAACCTAAGGTAGTTGAATGTCAATGGAGTGCCCACTTTTGACAGGTGTAGACAAAGGAAGGGTTGTAGAAAGAAAAAATCAGGATGTGTGTGTATAGACAGTACAGTTGGGATAGATAACGCTGTGCTTCTACATAATTCTATGAGAGGCAAGATCTGCACTAATGGTGGTTGGACAGGATATTATG